>JAMWET010007623.1:65000-76068 GCA_024036415.1 Prochilodus magdalenae | reverse complement strand
CGCGCTGCCTTCCACTGGCAGGTTTGTGTTGAGGCACGTCGACTCCAGGTCTGTGTTTACTGAGTGTGCAGCACCGCTGTTGTCCCGGGTTTATGCTCAGCTCGCTTTGCATCATCCTCAGGAGACTGGATGGACCGTCCTCACCGTGTGCAGAGGCTCGACTCCAGTGTGAAGGCGGTTCACTAGTGATGCACTACACCCTGACTACCTGGCTGATTTACCCCTACCACAATTAATCACCACCCAGTCCAGCGTCAGTACCGCTCATTTTCTACACCCCCCTCCCACACACACATACTCTCTCTCTCTACCACACACACACTCTCTCTCTTTCCCACACACACACTCTCTACAACACACACACTCTCTCTCTACCACACACACACACACACACTCTCTCTCTCTACCACACACACTCTCTCTCTCTCCCACACACACACTCTCTCACTCTGTCACTCTCTCTCTCACACACACTCCCTCTCTCTCTCCCACACACACACTCTCTCTCTCCCACACACACACTCTCTCTCTCTACCACACACACACTCTCTCTCTCTTTCCCACACACACACTCTCTACAACACACACACACTCTCTCTCTCTCCCACACACACACACTCTCTCTCTCTCCCACACACACACTCTCTCTCTCTCCCACACACACACTCTCTCTCCCACACACACACTCTCTCACTCTGTCACTCTCTCTCTCACACACACTCCCTCTCTCTCTCCCACACACACACTCTCTCTCTCCCACACACACACTCTCTCTCTCCCACACACACACTCTCTCTCTCTACCACACACACACTCTCTCTCTTTCCCACACACACACTCTCTACGACACACACACTCTCTCTCTACCACACACACACACTCTCTCTCTCTACCACACACACACTCTCTCTCTCCCACACACACACTCTCTCTCTCTCCCACACACACACTCTCTCTCTCTCCCACACACACACTCTCTCACTCTGTCACTCTCTCTCTCACACACACACTCTCTCTCTCTCCCACACACACTCTCTCTCTCTCCCACACACACTCTCTCTCTCTCTCCTCTCATACACACACACTCTCTCTACCACACACACACTCTCTCACTCTGTCACTCTCTCTCTCACACACACTCTCTCTCCCACACACACACACTCTCTCTACCACACACACACACACTCTCTCTCTCCCACTCTCTCTCTCTCCCCCACACACACTCTCTCTCTCCCTCCCACACACACACTCTCTCTCTCTCACACACACACACTCTCTCTCTCTCCCACACACACTCTCTCTCTCTCCCTCCCACACACACACTCTCTCTCTCCCACACACACACTCTCTCTCTCCCACACACACACTCTCTCTCTCCCACACACACACTCTCTCTCTCCCACACACACACTCTCTCTCTCTCTCACACACACACTCTCTCTCTCTCCCACACACTCTTTCTCTCTCTCTCTCTCTCTCACACACACACACTCTCTCTCTCTCTCTCTCTCACACACACACACTCTCTCTCTCTCTCTCTCTCTCTCTCACACACACTCACTCTTTCTCTCTCTCTCTCTCTGCGGAGGTTTCCGGAGTGTACTGTTGGTGGTGTTTGGATTCGGTACAGAGTCTACAATAAACAATATGGCAAACAGCAGAGTGTGAGACGGGACGCGGCAGGTGTGAAACAAGCACACACAGTCAACACTCACGTAGGAGTTTCTATATTTTACATTTTTACGTATACCACACACGCACACGCACTAACAACCACACATAAACTAACCACCACACACACACTACTAACCACACACACACTAACAACCACATATACATAAGGCAACTACATACAACCACACATACAGTAACCACTATACACAGACCAACAACCACACCATCCACCACACGTACACTAACCATCACATCCCAACACATGCACTAATAACCACACATACACACCAACACACACACTAACCACCACACGCAATCCAGCACACACCACACACATACACACCAACACACACACTAACCACCACACGCAATCCAGCACACACCACACACATACACCACCAACACACACACTAACCACCACACGCAATCCAGCACACACCACACACATACACCACCAACACACACACTAACCACCACACGCAATCCAGCACACACCACACACATACACCACCACAACATACACTAACCACCACACGCAATCCAGCACACACCACACACATACACACCAACACACACACTAACCACCACACGCAATCCAGCACACACCACACACATACACCACCACAACATACACTAACCACCACACGCAATCCAGCACACACCACACACATACACCACCACAACATACACTAACCACCACACGCAATCCAGCTCACACCACACACATACACCACCACAACATACACTAACCACCACACACGGTAACAACACACATTAACCACCACACACACCCCAAACTCGCACAAACCCAAACTCACAAAAACACACCCAGACGCACTCCCCTCCCTCCATCTGCTGTTTGTACCTTAGGCTGTGCTGATTATGAATGGGCTGTGTGACACAGCTGCTCACACACACAGTCTGTGTCCCGCGGAGACCTCTACATCACACTGCAGAAATAGCCCAACGTCAGCGTTCCCGCACACAGTCAGAGCACACTCTCTAACTTTCAGACTTATCCGCTACGTCTCCTGTAAATCAGCAGCACATATGCGTGTGTATGCGGCACCGTGCAAACTTCTCAGAAGGTCAGAACATTGGGAGAACCCAGTAACCAGCAGTCAGTACTCAGAGTGGACTGTAAGGTGAGGAATGTGCGAGTTAAAGAGAATACACCTGGAAAAACACAGGTGTAGTTCCTGACTGCAGCCATCACACAGACTTGTTCAATCCTCCACTCGTTACTGTTATAAACGACCCCTGTTTGACCTTGTTACCTGTCCACAGCCTCAAACAGTCAGACTCCAAACTCACCAATGGCCAAGACCAAAGAGCTGTGGAAAGACACCAGGAGGAGAACTGTAGACCTGCACCAGGCTGGGGAGAGTGGATCTACAGTAGACAGCAGGCTGGTGTGAATAAATCACCTGTGGGAGCGACTGTAAGAACATGGAGGACATACAGGACCACTGATCATCTCCCTCGATCTGGCGTGGGGCAAGATCTCATCCTGTGGAGCCAAAATGATCCTGAGAACGGTGAGCAGAAATCCCAGAACTACACGGAGGGACCTGATGACTGACCTGCAGAGAGCTGGGAACAACCAACGCTACCATCAGTAACACACTACACCCAGAGGGGCTCAGATCCTGCAGGGTCAGGCGTGTCCCCCTGCTTAACCCAGTACATGTCCAGGCCCCTCTGAAGTTTCCCAGAGAGCGTATGGATGATCCAGAAGAGGACCGGGAGAAGATCATGTGGTCAGATGAAACCAAAATAGAACCTTTTGGTAAAAACTGAACTCGTCGTGTCTGGAGGAAGAGGAATACTGAGCTGCATCCCAAGAACACCATACCTACTGTGGAGCATGGTGGTGGAGACATCATGCTCTGGGGGTTTTTCTGCAAAGGGGACACGACTGATCCGTGTTAAGGGCTGAATGAACGGGACCGTGTATCGTGAGACTTAAACTTTTGTCTTGTGACATGATTCGTTATCATACCGGAAATAACCATTAGAGCCGGAGGCATTCAAGCAGTGAGTGAATGAAGCAGTGAGTGAATGAAGCAGTGATTGAAAGAAGCAGTAAGTGAATGAAGCAGTGAGTGAATGAAGCAGTGAGTAAATGAAGCAGTGACTGAATGAAGCAACGAGTGACTGAAGAAGTGAGTGAATGAAGCAGTGAGTGACTGAAGCAGTGAGTGACTGAAGCAGTGAGTGAATGAAGCTGTGAGTATATGAGGCAGTGAGTGAATGAAGCAGTGAGTGAATGAAGCAGTAACTGAATGAAGCAGTGAGTGAATAAGGCAGTGAGTGAATGAAGCAGTGAGTGAATGAAGCAGTGAGTGAATTAAGCAGTGAGTGAATGAAGCAGTGAGTGAATGAAGCAGTGAGTAAATGAAGCAGTGACTGAATGAAGCAGTAAGTGAATGAAGCAGTGACTGAATGAAGCAATGAGTGAATGAAGCAGTGAGTGAATGAAGCAGTAACTGAATGAAGCAGTGAGTGAATGAAGCAGTGAGTGAATGAAGCAATGAGTGAATGAAGCAGTGAGTGGATGAAGCAGTGAGTGAATGAAGCAGTGAGTGGATGAAGCAGTGAGTGAATGAAGCAATGAGTGAATGAAGCAGTGACTGAATGAGGCAGTGGCTGAATGAAGCAGTGAGTGAATGAAGCAGTAAGTGAATGAAGCAGTGAGTGAATGAAGCAGTGGCTGAATGAAGCAGTGAGTGAATGAAGCAGTGAGTATATGAAGCAGTGACTGAATGACGCAGTGAGTGAATGAAGCAATGAGTGAATGAAGCAGTGATTGAATGAGGCAGTATGTGAATGAAGCAGTGAGTAAATGAAGCAGTGAGTGAATGAAGCAGTGAGTAAATGAAGCAGTGAGTGAATGAAGCAGTAACTGAATGAAGCAGTGACTGAATGAAGCAGTGAGTGAAGAAGGCAGTGAGTAAATGAAGCAGTGAGTGAATGAAGCAGTGACTAAATGAAGCAGTGACTGAATGAAGCAGTGAGTGAATAAGCCGGTGAGTAAATGAAGCAGTGACTGAATGAAGCAGTGACTGAATGAAGCAGTGAGTAAATGAAGCAGTGACTGAATGAAGCAGTGACTGAATGAAGCAGTGAGTGAATAAGGCAGTGAGTAAATGAAGCAGTGAGTGAATGAGGCAGTGAGTGAATGAAGCAGTGGCTGAATGAAGCAGTGAGTGAATGAAGCAGTGAGTATATGAAGCAGTGAGTGAATGAAGCAGTGAGTGAATGAAGCAGTGAGTGAATGAAGCAATGAGTGAATGAAGCAGTGAGTGGATGAAGTAGTGAGTGAATGAAGCAGTGAGTGAATGAAGCAGTGGCTGAATGAAGCAGTGAGTGAATGAAGCAGTGAGTAAATGAAGCAGTGTGTGAATGAAGCAATGAGTGAATGAAGCAGTGAGTGGATGAAGCAGTGAGTGAATGAAGCAGTGAGTGGATGAAGCAGTGAGTGAATGAAGCAATGAGTGAATGAAGCAGTGATTAAATGAGGCAGTGGCTGAATGAAGCAGTGAGTGAATGAAGCAGTAAGTGAATGAAGCAGTGAGTGAATGAAGCAGTGGCTGAATGAAGCAGTGAGTGAATGAAGCAGTGAGTATATGAAGCAGTGACTGAATGACGCAGTGAGTGAATGAAGCAATGAGTGAATGAAGCAGTGATTGAATGAGGCAGTATGTGAATGAAGCAGTGAGTAAATGAAGCAGTGAGTGAATGAAGCAGTGAGTGAATGAAGCAGTGAGTGAATGAAGCAGTAACTGAATGAAGCAGTGACTGAATGAAGCAGTGAGTGAAGAAGGCAGTGAGTAAATGAAGCAGTGAGTGAATGAAGCAGTGAGTAAATGAAGCAGTGAGTGAATGAAGCAGTGAGTGAATAAGGCAGTGAGTAAATGAAGCAGTGACTGAATGAAGCAGTGAGTGAATGAAGCAGTGAGTGAATGAAGCAGTGACTGAATGAAGCAGTGACTGAATGAAGCAGTGAGTGAATAAGGCAGTGAGTAAATGAAGCAGTGACTGAATGAAGCAGTGAGTGAATAAGGCAGTGAGTAAATGAAGCAGTGAGTGAATGAGGCAGTGAGTGAATGAAGCAGTGGCTGAATGAAGCAGTGAGTGAATGAAGCAGTGAGTATATGAAGCAGTGAGTGAATGAAGCAGTGTGTGAATGAAGCAATGAGTGAATGAAGCAGTGAGTGGATGAAGCAGTGAGTGAATGAAGCAGTGAGCGGATGAAGCAGTGAGTGAATGAAGCAATGAGTGAATGAAGCAGTGATTGAATGAGGCAGTGGCTGAATGAAGCAGTGAGTGAATGAAGCAGTAAGTGAATGAAGCAGTGAGTGAATGAAGCAGTGGCTGAATGAAGCAGTGAGTGAATGAAGCAGTGAGTATATGAAGCAGTGACTGAATGATGCAGTGAGTGAATGAAGCAGTGAGTGAATGAAGCAATGAGTGAATGAAGCAGTGATTGAATGAGGCAGTATGTGAATGAAGCAGTGAGTGAATGAAGCAGTAACTGAATGAAGCAGTGACTGAATAAGGCAGTGAGTAAATGAAGCAGTGAGTGAATGAAGCAGTGAGTAAATGAAGCAGTGACTGAATGAAGCAGTGAGTGAATGAAGCAGTGAGTGGATGAAGCAGTGACCTAATGAAGCAGTGAGTGAATGAAGCAGTGAGTGAATGAAGCAGTGAGTGAATGAAGCAGTAACTGAATGAAGCAGTGAGTGAATGAAGCAGTGACTGAATGAAGCAGTGACTGAATGAAGCAGTGACTGAATGAAGCAGTAACTGAATGAAGCAGTGACCTAATGAAGCAGTGACTGAATGAAGCAGTAACTGAATGAAGCAGTGACCTAATGAAGCAGTGACTGAATGAAGCAGTAACTGAATGAAGCAGTGAGTGAATGAAGCAGTGACTGAATGAGGCAGTGGCTGAATGAAGCAGTGAGTGAATGAAGCAGTAAGTGAATGAAGCAGTGAGTGAATGAAGCAGTGGCTGAATGACGCAGTGAGTGAATGAAGCAGTGACTGAATGAAGCAGTGAGTGAATGAAGCAGTGAGTGAATGAAGCAGTGAGTGAATGAAGCAGTGAGTGAATGAAGCAGTGACTGAATGAAGCAGTGAGTAAATGAAGCAGTGAGTGAATGAAGCAGTGAGTGAATGAAGCAGTGACTGAATAAGGCAGTGAGTGAATGAAGCAGTGAGTGAATGAAGCAGTGAGTGAATGAAGCAGTGAGTGAATGAAGCAGTGAGTGAATGAAGTAGGGAGTGAATGAAGCAGTGAGTGAATGAAGCAGTGAGTGAATGAAGCAGTGAGTGAATGAAGTAGGGAGTGAATGAAGCAGTGAGTTAATGAAGCAGTGAGTGAATGAAGCAGTGACTGAATGAAGCAGTGAGTGTGCCAAGAAACGATTCCCTACCATAACACCACCTTCACAAGTCTGGGCTGTTGGGTCGATGGATTCATGCTGTTGGTGCCAAATTCTGGACCAGCTACGCTTTCATCTGTCCAGTTTTGGTAAGCCTGTGTCCATTGCAGTGCCCATGACAGTCTGGTACGACACCATGCTAGAAATCACACAGGTCGCATTTCTAAAAGTTGAGGTGCTAATTAAATGAAACTCTAGTCCTGTGTCGGCGAGCGTCACAGTCCACCTGCACTGATTTAATGTCCAGTCATAGAGGAATATGTCCGTTAGCAGAACACACTTATTTAACAGCGTCCTCCACGAGGTTCTTCCCGTTGGGGGTTCAGGCTGAGTCGGGTCTGTGTGCTGGACTCTGCTTATTCAGCGATGGAAGTGTAGTAAAGCCTTTCCGTTTGATGGCACCTTTAAACAGTGCAGACTACAATACACTGTTGGTTTTCACGAGATCCGATCATTCCGGGCTTTGTCCATTAACACCGCTCTGTTCATCGTTGGGAATGTCTCAGACTGTACAGCTTTCTACCAGCTGTCTAAAACCTATAGAATATCCCCACTCCACTGAATATACATTATACACATCCAGAATACAGAGCTGTAAAGCAGTCAGCTTTAAATACTGCACTAATAAAAGTCAATGAACTGAACTTAGGGGGAGAGAGAGAGAGAGAGAGGGAGAGAACGAGAGAGAGAGAGAGAGAGAAAGAGAGAGAGAGAGAGAGAGAGAGAGAGGGAGAGAGAGAGGGAGAGAGAGAGAGAGAGGGTGAAAGAGAGAGAGAGAGAAAGAGAGAGAGGGTGACAGAGAGAGAGAGAAGTAGAGAGAGAAAATTAGAGAGAAAGAGGAAAAGAAAGAATGCGAGAAAGAGAGGGGGAGAGAAAATGTGGAGAGAGAAAGAGAGAAAGAGAGAGAGGGTGACAGAGAGAGAGAAAGAGAGAGAGAGAGGGTGACAGAGAGAGAGAGAGAGAGAGAGAGAGAGAGGAGGGAGAGAGAGAGAGAGAAAGAGAGAGAGGGTGACAGAGAGAGAGAGAAGTAGAGAGAGAGAGAGAGAGAGAGAGAGAGGAGGGAGAGAGAGACAGAGAGAGATAGAGAGAGAGAGAGAGAGAGAGAGAGAGAGAGAGAGAGAGAGGAGGGAGAGAGAGACAGAGAGAGATAGAGAGAGAGAAAGAGAGAGAGAGAGAGAGAGAGAGAGAGAGGAGGGAGAGAGAGAGAGAGAGAGGAGGAGGAGGAGCAGACATGCGCGTGCTCCCTCTCCCAGTCTCTCTTAGTTCAGTACCCGAGCTGCTCTCTCTCTCTCAATCGCTCGTGTGCTGTGCAGAGCGCGAGCGCGGCGCACTATCTGCAGCATGCGCCCCTAATCTCTCTCTCTCTCTCTCTCTCTCTTTTGCTCTGGCTCTCTCTTCAGTGAGTCCCTTTCTCTCTCTCTCTCTCTCTGTGCCGCGAGTACGTGTGCGCGTGTGTTTTCCTCCATCCTCTGCCACTCCGCGCGTGCCTCCCGCTCCTCCATGCCTCCTCGCGCGCTGAACGTGAGTGTGTGAGTTGACGCTGCGATGCGGATCGTCGTGTTGCCGCTGCTATGGGGGCTCGCGGAGGGGGCTTTCCCCAGCAGCGTCCAGATAGGTGAGTAACAGGGGCGCGCTCGCGCCCGCGCGCTCTGCTCTGAGATCTGCATGCGCTTGTGCGCCGGGTGGCTGTCGGGTTTCTGTTTGTGCTGGGGAGCCTGCATGTGGGAGCTCATCAATGTTTCAGCGCGCGCTTTGTTCAGCGCGCCACTGCAGTACGCGCGCGCGCGCACCGACACACACGCGCGGGCGCACACACGCGCACTACCCATGTCTGTCCAGTTCAGCGTGGTTTGATTAGGACCGTTTGGGAGTCAGAAAAAAAACAGTTCACTGTACCGTAGAGCTGCCTGATGATTACAGTGGCCACGCCAGTGTGTTTATTATCTTCAGTAATTCAATAACATTATTTTGGAATGCAGATCTTGAACACGAATATCACATGACCTCCACAGAGTGTCCACAGTTTTCAACACCAACGTCCATGTACAGCAACAGTGTAGGGAAGTTCCACACAATAAGGTGGTAGTAACTCCAGGCTCCTGCAGGTGGCGCTGCACGAGGATGATGGGTCTATAAACCCCTGTGGGGTGTGAGTGACGGGATCCATAGATTGGGAAGAGGTGCTACAGTGCAGGGAATGTCTCGGTCCATGTGTGGAAAATGGCTCCAGAGCAGATGATAATGATTGGCTAAAAGGAGGGACTGCATGTGGGCGTGGCCAAAGACCATAGTGTGAAGGAAGTAGCTGAATCTGCAGGTGTGTGGAAGTGTACGGTCATACGGGTCTACCAGCAGTGGATACAATCCCAGCCTACAGGGAATTCTCCTCGGGACTGTGCCAGGGAAGGCATCCACCAAATCTGGACCCACTGACCAGTTCTCTGATGTGGGAGTGTCTGAACACTGATGTGGCTACATCCAGAAACTTGCCATGCCAAATCCAGTCACTGCTGCTCGTGGACGTCTTATATCGTCGCTGTTCAGAGAAAAACAGGTGTCTCCGAAATGGCAGCTTTACAGGAGAGGCCAAAAACCTCATTTCATTTGAATGGAAGTCAATGGAACCAGACGTCTTACCAAGCAGTTCTGAGTCATTTCTGTCGATCCGTCCTTCATGAAATTCACACACAGTGTAAACAGCGGCTCATGTGATCAAATGAGACCTAAAAGCAAAAATCAACAAAAATGGAGATACATGTTTTTCTTTGGCCGGCAAGGATAAGCTACTTGGTGCGTTTCAGTCACGGGGGTCTCTGTGGGACTCTGGGATTTCTGTCCAGCGCCATCTGCAGGAGCCTGAAGTAACTACCACCTTAAACACGCAAGGTGTATAATGAGTTACGTCAACAGAGTTCCCGTCAGCAGAACCCCTCAGCAGGTCCGCTGGATCGCTTTAGAGTACAGAGTGAGGGACTAGGAGCGGTGGGACGGTTGGGGGCATGTTTGATTGTGTTGGGGGATGAAAATGATCTAAAATGTTTGTTGTAATAATATTGAATGTATTATATGTAAATAAGACCACACAGCCGCACGCTTGATGTGGATGTTTGAGGGTGTGTGGTCATCCACCGTTTGGTTATTTTGGGTTTTTTATCTCTCTCCTTCTGTCTGTCCATCTGTGTGTGTGTAGGTGGGCTGTTCATTAGAAACACTGATCAGGAGTACACCGCATTTCGCCTGGCCATATTCCTGCACAACACCAGCCCCAACGCCACGGAGGCGCCCTTCAACCTTGTCCCGCACGTCGACAACATCGAGACTGCCAACAGCTTTGCCGTTACTAACGCCTGTGAGTGACAGCTGTCAGTCATTTCCCAATCGGCCGGGATGGGGGCGGAGTGTCTGTGGTGCGTGTGTGGTCTGTCAGACATCAATCGATCAGTCTGAAAGTGTATCTGACACCGTGTTTCTGAATGTGCTGGCTAGTGTGTTCTGGACAGTGCGTTTTAGCGTGTGTGGTAGATAGGGTGTGTAGGAAAGTGTGCATTGGGCAGTATGTGTTTTCGGCAGGGTGTATGGTCAGTGAGTGTTGGGCAGTGTTGGGCCGGATGGTTTGGGCAGTGTGTGTTTTGGGCAGTGTGTGTGTTCAACAGAGGTGTGCTGGGCAGTGTGTGCTGGGCAGGATGCTTTGGGCAGTATGTGTGTGTTGGCAGCCCCCCCCCCCCCCCCCCCCCTCCCCCCCCCCCCCCCCCCCCCCCCCCCCCCCCCCCCCCCCCCCCCCCCCCCCCCCCCCCCCCCCCCCCCCCCCCCCCCCCCCCCCCCCCCCCCCCCCCCCCCCCCCCCCCCTCCCCCCCCCCCCCCCCCCCCCCCCCCCCCCCCCCCCCCCCCCCCCCCCCCCCCCCCCCCCCCCCACCCCCCCGCCCCCCCCCACTCCCCCCCCCCCC
>JAMWET010007623.1:42500-55000 GCA_024036415.1 Prochilodus magdalenae | reverse complement strand
ATACAATTTTTTTCAAAAATATTTGAATACACTTTAGTTATAGGTCTTTCTAAAACCGACGTCAGTGAGAATGCTAACCATTCAGCAGTCAGTAGAAGTAATGCTAACCATTCTGCAGTCAGTAGAAGTAATACTAACCATTCAGCAGTCAATATCCATAATGCTAACCAGCCAGCACTCAGTAGCAGTAATGCTAACCATTCAGCACTCAATATCCATAATGCTAACCATTCAGCAGTCAGTAGCAGTAATGCTAACCATTCAGCAGTCAGTAGCAGTAATGCTAACCATTCAGCAGTCAGTAGAAGTAATGCTAACCATTCAGCAGTCAGTAGCAGTAATGCTAACCATTCAGCAGTCAGTAGCAGTAATGCTAACCATTCAGCACTCTGTAGCAGTAATGCTAACCATTCAGCACTCTGTAGCAGTAATGCTAACCACTTAGCACTCCATACCAATAATGTTAACCATTCAGCACTCAGTTGCAAAAATGCTAATTACTCAGCACTTAGATAGCCAAAAATGTAACCCAGTCAGCACTCAGTAGTATTAATGCTAACTAAAATAGGTTGATTTATTTAAAAAAATAAAATAAATAAAACTAAAAAAAAAAAAAAATATATATATATATATATATATATATATATATTTTTTTTTTTTAATTAATTAATTAACTTATTTATTTATTTATGTGTGTGTGATAGCCAAAAAATGTAACCCAGTCAGTGTGTGTGTGTAAAATGGTGTGATTTATTTAAAAAATGGTATTTATTTATTTATTTATTTATTTTTACTACAAACATAACTGATACAGATTGCTAGCTGCTTCATTCCGTTCACCAGTCATCAGGGCCTCTCTCTGGCTCTTGAGTATCACGGTTCTGGTTTTAGTTTATTAGGGGGAACAGGAACAGCCCAGGCGTCTCTTAAGCTACTGGTACGTTCAGTAGCAGCTCTCCCCATAAATATGTTTTCAGTTTGAAGCTCCAGATACGATCAAAGGACGTGCTGCTGGGATCTAAAACTACTTACAACCCTCGTTCTCCAAATGAACTAAAACAGGCTCATGCCAAAGTGTCAGAACACACACATACACATTCCAAAACATCTATGAAATTTAGACGCAGAGGAAACGATTACAGGAGCTGCTTTGATTACATGGGCTGGGAGAGACGGGCGGCTAACACAAACTGCTCACTGCGCTCAGGATTACATTACGCTATAGAGCATTCTCGCGCCTGCTTTACTGCATCTAGTTATACTTCATTATAATCCAGTAATATACATATTTCTATGCTGACATTCTTTCATTCGGTCCCCCCCCATCCCTCTCTCCCGTCTCCATGGTGATGAGCCATGAGCTGTATCCCACCCTCGCTCCGTTTCACTAGCAAGCTCACCTTGCTAACGAAGACGTGAGTTTAATTAGAGGGCTGCAGGTGCTGGGTGCTCACTGGGGCCGTGGTGAGGGAGGCTGATTCACCGTCATTCCACACTGCCTGCATACAAACTAACTGTGAGACCCGAACTGATTCAATTAGGACAGCCAGTTCCCTTCCCCTTCCACACCATGGCCTTTCTGTGTGCTAGTCTGAGACAGTCGAGTCTCAAGCCTCTAAGATGTCTTGAGTCTTATGTTTCTGAGGTGGGAGGTCAAGTCAAGTCTTGAGTCTTTGAGGTGGGACTGTGAGTTGAGTCTCAGTTGTGCAAAGAGTCCCAAGCCTCTTGAGATGTCTCAAGTCTCTGAGGGAGGAGTTGAATCTCAGCTGTCTGAGGTGTGAGTTGAGTCTTAAGCCTCTGAAATGTCTCTAGGAGGTCTTGAGTCTCAAGCCTCAAAAAATGTTTTAAGTCTTGAGTCTCTAAAGGGGGAGTCCAAGAGGAGTCTCGAGTCTTTGAGATGATTCTGAGATGTCTTTAAGCCTGTCTGTTCAAGCCTCTGAGGTGGAGGTCTAAGTTGGATCCTGAGTCTCTTTTGAGTCTTAAGGTTTGAGTCTTAAGTCTAGTTTAGAATCTCTCTGAGATGTTTTAAATCTTGAGCGTCTAAGGTGGGAGTCTGAATAGAGTCTGAATTGAGTCAGTTGTCTGAGGTCATGTCTCAAGTCTCTGAGACGTGTCTGAGATGTCTTGAGCCTCTGAAATGAGTCTTGAGTGTCTGAGCTGGGAGTCTGGGCCAGTTGTAGAGTCTCTCAGATAGGAATCTGAGTTGAGGCTCAGTTGTCTGAGGTTGTGTCTCAAGACTCTGAGCTGTGTTGGAGATGTCTTGAGTCTCGAGCCTCTGAGAGGAGAGTCTCAGTCAAGTCTTGAGTGTCTGATCTATGAGTCTGAGCTAAGTCTGGAGTCTCTGAGGTGGGAAACCGAGTCGAGTCTCAGTTTTCTGAGATCTGAGCCCAGTCTCAAGTCTCTGAATTGGAAGTCTGAGCCAAGTCTCTGGGTGGGAGTCAAAGTTAAGTCTCAGTTGTTAAAGGACTGAATCTGAGTTGAGTCTTGAACCTTTGAGATTTTTCTAAGATGTCTCAAGACTATAGGGTAAGAGTCTGAGTTGAATCTCGAGCCTCTGAGATGAGAGTCTCAGTCAAGTCTTGAGTGTCTGATCTATGAGTCTGAGCTAGGTCTGGAGTCTCTGAGGTGGGAAACCGAGTCGAGTCTCAGTTTTCTGAGATCTGAGCCCAGTCTCAAGTCTCTGAATTGGGAGTCTGAGCCAAGTCTCTGGGTGGGAGTCAAAGTTAAGTCTCAGTTGTTTAAGGACTGAATCTGAGTTGAGTCTTGAACCTTTGAGATTTTTCTAAGATGTCTCAAGACTATAGGGTAAGAGTCTGAGTTGAATCTCGAGCCTCTGAGATGAGAGTCTCAGTCAAGTCTTGAGTGTCTGATCTATGAGTCTGAGCTAGGTCTGGAGTCTCTGAGGTGGGAAACCGAGTCGAGTCTCAGTTTTCTGAGATCTGAGCCCAGTCTCAAGTCTCTGAATTGGGAGTCTGAGCCAAGTCTCTGGGTGGGAGTCAAAGTTAAGTCTCAGTTGTTTAAGGACTGAATCTGAGTTGAGTCTTGAACCTTTGAGATTTTTCTAAGATGTCTCAAGACTATAAGGTAAGAGTCTGAGTTGAGTCTCAGTTGTTTAAGGGATGAGTCGAGTCTCAAGTCTCTGGATTGAAAGTCTAAGTCAAGTCTCAAGTGTCGGAGATGGGAGTGTGAGTCGAGTCTTGAGTCTCTGAGATAAAAATCTGAATCTTGAACAAACAAACAAATTTGTATTTTTGTACAACTGTCTTAGACAATGAAGCGACTGGTTGGGGAGGTTGGTCAGGTTAGGGACAGGAGAAATGTCCCTCATCAGTGTCTCTTTGTTTGATCTGCTCTTTGCTCCTTCCAGAAATCCAAAGCTGAGGAAATGCGCTCTGGTCAGCAGGTTTCAGTCCTCCAGCTACTTTCAGGACTTCACTGCTTCTGCCACATTAAAGCCCTTTAATCCACTGGGCATGCTCCGTTGCGACCATGGCAACTCTCGGTTGCTAGGGTTGATGCGTGACTGGCTGTGGTGACTTACACAGTCTAAAGAGCGGCTGCAGTCTGTCTGTCTGTGGAAGACACTATCTGGTTCCAGCAGGAGAACACCAGAAACCAGTAACAGCAAAGCTCTAAAGACGGAGGCACTGTTACACTGTACGGCTCCACCCTCACTGCAGTGGTCCTCTGACTGACAGAAAAACCTGCTCAGAACCTCCACACACACACACACACACACACACACAGAGACACACACACTCCAGGCTGAGAGCGAGAGAGTGAGTGAGTGTGGTAAGTGGATATGTGTGTTTAGAGCAGAAGGTGAGTGTCCTGAAGATCAGAGCACTGCAGTAACACCCTCCTCACACTACACAGACCGGAAACAACCTGACAGTACATCTCTCTCTCTCTCTCTCTCTCTCTCTCTCTCTCTCTCTCTCTCCCTCCCTCTCTCTCTCTCTCTCTCTCTGTCCTCTCTGTACATACAAACTGGTCAATCCATTACGCCCACCTCCCTGTATCTATACTCTTTGTCCCCTTTATCAGCTCCACTGACCATATAGGACCACTCTATACTTCTACACTTACAGACTGTAGTCCCTCTGACCCCCACAGGACCAGGAGGGTGGTGGTGCTGGTGTGAGTGGATCAGACACAGCAGTGCTGCTGGTGTGTCCACTCACTGTCCACTCTATTAGACACTCCTACCTTGCTGGTCCACCTTGTAGATGGTCAGTCAGAGACGATAGCTCATCTGCTGCTGCACAGTGCAGTATTGGTCATCCTCTAGTCCTTCATCAGTGGACACAGGACGCTGCCCCACAGGACACTGCCCCACAGGACGCTGCCCAAAGGACGCTGCCCAAAGGACGCTGCCCCCAGGACGCTGCCCCCAGGTCACTGTTGTGCTGGATAGTTTTGGTTGTTGGACGATTCTCAGTGTCTGATCCGCTCACACCAGCACCACACACACTAACACACCACCACCACGTCAGTGTCACTGCAGTGCTGAGAATGATCCACCACCCACATCATACCTGCTCTGTGGGGGTCCTGTGGGGGTCCTGACCATTGAAGAACAGGGTAATACAGTACACAGAGAAACAGATGGACTACAGTCTGGACCTGTACACCTACAGAGTGTCCTGTACGGTCAGTGGAGCTGATACGATGGACAATGATTTAACAGTCTACAGTAATGTAATAAAAGTCGACTAATAGATGATGAGGTCATGAATAAAGTCACAGGAGAAATGAAGGCTTGCCAATCAGCTGCTCAGCTGTGGTGGAGGTCCAGAGAGCTTTAGGGTGCCATAACTTAGTGAAAATAAGAGTAACTGACCTAAAGTTTTATAGGATTATACGTCTTTATGTCTCCTTTCCAACAACGAGGTAGGACTACCTAACGAAGTGACCTAGACCATTAGGTCTATGTACTCTCCCGGCATAGTATCTATTTGTGTGTTGGTGTGGCGCAATGGATAACACCACTATCTGCCAGTGGGCTGCTATCCCCTGTGCTCTCGGTCTGGGTAACTATGCTGCACTACACCAACAAGAGTCCTTGGGCAAGGCTCCTAACGCTCTGTTGGCCTATTAGTAAGACGGTTACCCTCGGAGGTCGCTCTGGATAATAGCATCGGCTAAATGCCGCAATCTGTTTATATATTATCGCTGCCCAAAGAATAACGGGTATCCCAAAATGGCAACTTTACAGGAGAGGCCAAAACGTCATCTTATATGAATAGAAGTCAATGGAACCAGACGTCTTTCCAAGCAATTTTGGGTCATTTCCGTCGGTCCATTCATCATGAACTTTACACACAGTGTAAACGGCAGCAGCTGTGATCAAACGATGCATAAAAGTAAAAATGGTCAAAAACTGAGACGTGTTTTTCTTTGGGCAGTGCTGATATACTCTCTCTACAGAGAGTCTCTCTCTCTCTCTCTCTCTCTCTCTCTCTCTCTCTCTCTCTCTTTCTCTGACATGTGAAACGTGCTAAAGAGTGTCTGAAAGGATTTCCCTGTCCATAAAAACAGCCCCATTCCTCCGAGCACAAAGCCTCACCTCAACCTCACTTACAGTAATGGAGTTTAATGCCCATCACTGTGACGCAGCAGATCTGCGTGATTACAGTGATTCGGCTGGAAGAAGAGTTGCGGTACTGAAAAGCTGGATGGATAATAATTAATAACGAAATGTTAGTTGATCTAACTATATAAACATGTGTGTAAATGATACTTACAGTGAAACTGTTCACTTCATTCAGGCTTACGTTCTAAAGCCCCATGTTTTTCCTAGACACTGTGTATTAGCAGTTCTCCATGTGGGAGAGCTCCAAGACGTCTGATCCAGTAAAACTAATTCATGGCCGTAGTTACACAGTGGAGTCACATTATTATGACCACTTCCTACTGTCGGCGGCAGCAGTGCGTGGCTCCAGATATCCATGACAACCTACCAGGACTTTACTGAGTCACTCCCGCTCTGTTAGACAGAGCTGTAGAGCTGTCCGCAGTGCTGAAGTACTGAACTGCTGTGTGTGTTAGGCAGAGCTGTCTGTGGTGCTGAGGTACTGAACTGCTGTGTGTGTTAGACAGAGCTGTCCGTGGTGCTGAAGTACTGAACTGCTGGAGTGTGTTAGACTGAGCTGTCCGTGGTGCTGAAGTACTGAACTGCTGGAGTGTGTTAGTTAGAGCTGTAGAGCTGTCCGTGGTGCTGAAGTACTGAACTGTTGGTTGTTAGGCAGAGCTGTCCGTGGTGCTGAGGTACTGAACTGCTGTGTGTTAGACAGAGCTGTCCGTGGTGCTGAAGTACTGAACTGCTGGAGTGTGTTAGTTAGAGCTGTAGAGCTGTCCGTGGTGCTGAGGTACTGAACTGTTGGTTGTTAGGCAGAGCTGTCCGTGGTGCTGAGGTACTGAACTGTTGGTTGTTAGGCAGAGCTGTCCGTGGTGCTGAAGTACTGAACTGCTGGAGTGTGTTAGTTAGAGCTGTAGAGCTGTCCGTGGTGCTGAGGTACTGAACTGTTGGTTGTTAGGCAGAGCTGTCCGTGGTGCTGAGGTACTGAACTGTTGGTTGTTAGGCAGAGCTGTCCGTGGTGCTGAGGTACTGAACTGCTGGTTGTTAGATAGAGCTGTCCGTGGTGCTGAGGTACTGAACTGCTGGTTGTTAGATAGAGCTGTCCGTGGTGCTGAGGTACTGAACTGCTGGTTGTTAGACAGAGCTGTCCGTGGTGCTGCTACGCAGCGTCTCTCGCGTACTGTGTTCAGGTTGCAGGGCTGAGAGCTCTGCACTCTGAGTATAAGGCAGTCAGCTCTGGCGTGACAGACACGACTCAGAATTGTGGAACCGTGCTGTTATGGTGTTATGGGTTTCGGAGTTATGGGTGAATCTAAGGCAGCTGTGGGTGTCTAAGCTGTTTTACTTTACACTGCTGCGTGGCTACTCCTTTATTACAGACGTGGTATTCCGTACCGAACACTGCTGTTGGGTTTGGGTGTGTGTGGTTTATTGTGGCGGAATAAATATGCTAATATCTAGTTACTGTCTAATATCTAGCCAGGCAGCTCATTATAATGTTGGTTCTGGCTCCAAATCTTTTTCTTTTCTTTTCTCTCTCTCTCTCTCTCTCCCTCTCTCCCTCTCTCTCCCTCTCTCCCTCTCTCTCTGTGTGATTTATAGCTGTGTGGGTACTGTTGTCCCATCTGGGCTGCACCAGTTAACTGTGTTTAAGAGCGTTATGTACTTAATGTACACACGTACAGACACACAGAGACCATGTCAGACGCAGTGGGCGTGGTTTACGTTGCTGTTTTGTTGTTTTATTTTTTCCTATTTTTTATACTTTTTAAATCCAGACATTTCTCAAATAAAACAGCTTAAAATAATTAAACTGATAACGGTCCTGCTTTTCTGCTCATTTTCAATTTGTGTGAACGTGTGTCTGTGTGCGACCGAGTCTTTGTGTGCGGCCGAGTCTTTGTATGCTATCGAGTCTTTGTATGCTATCGAGTCTTTGTGTGCGACCGAGTCTTTGTGTGGTACAGAGTCTTTGTGTGGGACCGAGTCTTTGTGTGGGACCGAGTCTTTGTGTGGGGCCGAGTCTTTGTGTGGGGCCGAGTCTTTGTGTGCGGCCGAGTCTTTGTATGCTATCGAGTCTTTGTATGCTATCGAGTCTTTGTGTGCGACCGAGTCTTTGTGTGCGGCCGAGTCTTTGTGTGCGGCCGAGTCTTTGTGTGCGGCCGAGTCTTTGTGTGCGGCCGAGTCTTTGTGTGCGACCGAGTCTTTGTGTGCGACCGAGTCTTTGTGTGCGGCCGAGTCTTTGTGTGCGGCCGAGTCTTTGTGTGCGGCCGAGTCTTTGTATGCGGCCGAGTCTTTGTGTGCGGCCGAGTCTTTGTGTGCGGCCGAGTCTTTGTGTGCGACCGAGTCTTTGTGTGCGACCGAGTCTTTGTGTGCGACCGAGTCTTTGTGTGGGGACTGCGAGGTTAGTCTTGATTATGCGACAGAGTCTTTGTGTGCGATCGAGTCTTTGTGTGCGACCGAGTCTTTGTGTGCGACCGAGTCTTTGTGTGCGACCGAGTCTTTGTATGCGACCGAGTCTTTGTGTGCGACCGAGTCTTTGTGTGGGACCGAGTCTTTGTATGCGACCGAGTCTTTGTATGCGACCGAGTCTTTGTGTGGGACCGAGTCTTTGTATGCGACCGAGTCTTTGTGTGGGACCGAGTCTTTGTGTGGGACCGAGTCTTTATATGCGACAGAGTCTTTGTATGCGACCGAGTCTTTGTATGCGACAGAGTCTTTGTATGCGACCGAGTCTTTGTGTGGGACCGAATCTTTGTGTGGGACCGAGTCTTTGTGTGGGACCGAGTCTTTGTGTGGGACCGAGTCTTTGTGTGGGACCGAGTCTTTGTATGCGACCGAGTCTTTGTGTGGGACCGAGTCTTTGTATGCGACAGAGTCTTTGTGTGGGACCGAGTCTTTGTGTGCGACCGAGTCTTTGTGTGCGACCGAGTCTTTGTGTGGGACCGAGTCTTTGTATGCGACCGAGTCTTTGTGTGCGACCGAGTCTTTGTATGCGACCGAGTCTTTGTGTGCGACCGAGTCTTTGTGTGGGACCGAGTCTTTGTATGCGACAGAGTCTTTGTATGCGACCGAGTCTTTGTGTGCGGAACCAGAGCTTTCAGTGTGTGTGGGATCCGAAGTCTTTGTATGCGACAGAGTCTTTGTGTGCGATCGAGTCTTTGTGTGCGACCGAGTCTTTGTATGCGACCGAGTCTTTGTGTGCGACCGAGTCTTTGTATGCGACCGAGTCTTTGTTGTTGCGGACCGAAGTCTTTGTGTGTGGGGACCGAGTCTTTGTATGCGACAGAGTCTTTGTATGCGACCGAGTCTTTGTGTTGGACCGAGTCTTTGTATGCGATCCCGAAGAGTCTTTGTGTGTGACCGAGTCTTTGTGTGCGACCGAGTCTTTGTGTGCGACCGAGTCTTTGTATGCGACCGAGTCTTTGTATGCGACCGAGTCTTTGTGTGCGACCGAGTCTTTGTGTGGGGCCGAGTCTTTGTGTGGGGCCGAGTCTTTGTGTGGGGCCGAGTCTTTGTGTGCGACCGAGTCTTTGTGTGGGGCCGAGTCTTTGTATGCGACCGAGTCTTTGTGTGGGACCGAGTCTTTGTATGCGACCGAGTCTTTGTGTGGGACCGAGTCTTTGTGTGCGACCGAGTCTTTGTGTGCGACCGAGTCTTTGTGTGGGACCGAGTCTTTGTATGCGACAGAGTCTTTGTATGCGACCGAGTCTTTGTATGCGACCGAGTCTTTGTGTGCGACCGAGTCTTTGTGTGCGACCGAGTCTTTGTGTGCGGCCGAGTCTTTGTGTGCAACCGAGTCTTTGTGTGGGGCCGGGTCTTTGTGTGGGGCCGGGTCTTTGTGTGCGACCGAGTCTTTGTGTGGGACCGAGTCTTTGTATGCGACCGAGTCTTTGTGTGGGACCGAGTCTTTGTATGCTATCGAGTCTTTGTGTGCGACCGAGTCTTTGTGTGGGACCGAGTCTTTGTGTGGGACCGAGTCTTTGTGTGGGACCGAGTCTTTGTGTGCTATCGAGTCTTTGTGTGCGACCGAGTCTTTGTGTGGGACCGAGTCTTTGTGTGCGACCGAGTCTTTGTGTGCGGCCGAGTCTTTGTGTGGGACCGAGTCTTTGTGTGGGGCCGAGTCTTTGTGCCACTGACTCTTGCAGCTCTGAGTCTGTGTGACGGGGTTTTCTCTGTCTTATATTACAGGTGATGATGATGACAGTACAGTAGTGACGATATACGTTTTCAGCCTGTTGTTCTCAGGTGCAGGTTGGCAGAACCTTTGTGCTCCCGAGTCATGTGACCTGTCTATAAACATGAATTATAATACCCACATTATTTGTAAACTAGGTTACTGGAATACTAATACCATTTCACTGCAGGATGTTAGGTAGTGACTGGCAGTGTTGTATCAGAACCACACACTAATTACTAATTGCAGCTGTTTTATATAAATGTATTCAGCTGAATAATGCAGGGCATTGTGGGAAATAATACAGAGTCCCCGGGTGACGTTCTATTGAAGCAGAAAGGCTGCTGAAATTGAACTGAAGCGCTCATTCCAGGAGATTATCTTTTTAAATGTGACATCAGCAGTGACAGCCCCAGATAACCTGTTCCTCACCTAGCGCTGCACCCTGTAAGTGTGATGGTGGAGGAGATGTGTGTGCTGCCAGAGAGAGCTGAGCCCCAGTTGCTAAGCAAAGTAGCCAAAATTGGAGGAGTTGGGATTGTGCTGTGAAGTGAACGACTCCAACCATGCAAAGGAAACATTGTGCGTGTGTGAAGTGCTGTTCCTGTTGGTCAGCATTCCACACACATACACACAGAGATCCAGCCTATTACTGTGTTTGTGCGTGTGTTAGTGTGTGGTAGTAGTGGGTTTAAATGCTGCTATGCAGTTTTACCTTCACAAACAGAAGCTAATCATAATAATGTGTGGTCTTCATGTAACCAGTATTTAAGCAGTCAGGCCTATATAGTGCCCTAATCCCTGCGGTCCCCTCTGTGGTGATGTCAGCACTGTGCAGACCTACAGGACGAGGGAGCTTGTGGGCTCTTGGGTTAAACACGTGTGTTAGGAACAGACTCGTGATTCGCAGGTTCAGACTTTTAGACTTTAGTCTTTGTGCTTCAGAGTCTTTAAGCAGTAGAGGCTTTAGTGTTTTTGTGTTAAACAGTGTTAGTAAAAGGTTAGTTACTGGGCTGCCCTAAACTTTTAAAACCATTCACCTTTTTATGTCACAAGTATTTGTGAAAGTAAGTATTTGTGTGACCAGAGTATCTCTGTGTGACTGAGTATCCCTGTGACCGAGTATCCCTGTGATCGAGTATCCCTGTGATCGAGTATCCCTCTGAAGGAGTATCCCTGTGACTGAGTATCCCTGCGTGACCGAGTATCCCTGTGTAACCGAGTATCCCTCTGAATGAGTATCCCTGCGTGACCGAGTATCCCTCTGAACGAGTATCCCTGTGTGAACGAGTATCCCTGCGAATGAGTATCCCTGTGTGACTGAGTATCCCTGTGACTGAGTATCCCTGACTGTGACTGAGTATCCTGACCGAGTATCCCTGTGTGACCCGTGAGTATCCCTGTGTGGACGAGTATCCTGTGTCCCTATCCCTGTGTAACGAGTATCCCTGTGACCGGAGAGTATCCCTGTGAACTGAGTATCCCTGTGAAGAGAGTATCCCTGTGTGAACGCAAATGAATGAGTATCCCTGTGACCGAGTATCCTTTGACTGTGACCAGTATCATGTGACCGAGTATCCCTCTGAACGAGTATCCCTGTGTGACTGAGTATCCCTGTGTGACCGAGTATCCCTGTGTGACCGAGTATCCCTGGGTGACAGAGTATCCCTGGGTGACAGAGTATCCCTGTGTGACGGAGTATCCCTGTGACTGAGTATCCCTGGGTGACCGAGTATCCTTGTGTGACCGAGTATCACTGTGACTGAGTATCCTTGTGTGAATGAGTATCCCTGTGACTGAGTATTCTTGTGTGACCGAGTATCCCTGTGTGACCGAGTATCCCTGTGTGACCGAGTATCCCTGTGTGACCGAGTATCCCTGTGACCGAGTATCCCTGTGTGACCGAGTATCTCTGTGACCGAGTATCCCTGTGACCGAGTATCCCTGTGACTGAGTATCCCTGCGTGACCGAGTATCCCTGTGACTGAGTATCCTGGTGACCGAGTATCCCTCTGAACGAGTATCCCTGTGTGACTGAGTATCCCTGTGTGACCGAGTATCCCTGCGTGACCGAGTATCCCTGCGTGACCGAGTATCCCGGTAAACGAGTATCCCTTTGAACAAGTATCCCTCTGAATGAGTATCCCTGTGACCGAGTATCCCTGTGACCGAGTATCCCTGTGACCGAGTATCCCTGTGACCGAGTATCCCTGTGACCGAGTATCCCTGTGACCGAGTATCCCTGTGACTGAGTATCCCTGCGTGACCGAGTATCCCTGTGACTGAGTATCCCTGTGTGACTGAGTATCCTGGTGGCCGAGTATCCCTCTGAACGAGTGTCCCTCTGAACGAGTATCCCTGTGACCGAGTATCCCTGTGTGTCCGAGTATCCCTGTGACCTGAGTATCCCTGCGTGACCAAGTATCCCTGTGACTGAGTATCCCGGTAAACGAGTATCCCTCTGAACAAGTATCCCTCTGAATGAGTATCCCTCTGAATGAGTATCCCTCTGAACGAGTATCCCTCTGAACGAGTATCCGTGTGACCGAGTATCCCTGTGTGAACGAGTATCCCTGTGTGACGGAGTATCCCTGTGTAACCGAGTATCCCTGTGACTGAGTATCCCTGTGTGACGGAGTAGTTGTGTAATTCTGTTAGATGGAGGCTTTGTGGGATCTAGTCTGTGTGACTGAGTCTTCAGGTGACGGTGTATGTGTACAGCCCACTCCACAGTAATACCTC
>JAMWET010007623.1:30000-37500 GCA_024036415.1 Prochilodus magdalenae | reverse complement strand
CCCTAACCCCTAAACATACACCAAACCCTAACCCCTAAACCCTACACCAAAACCCTAACCCTAAACTTACACCAAACTCTAACCCCTAAACTTACACCAAACCCTTACCCCTAAACTTACACCAAACCCTAACCCCTAAACTTACACCAAACCCTAACCCCTAAACTTACACCAAACCCTTACCCCTAAACTTACACCAAACTCTAACCCCTAAACTTACACCAAACCCTTACCCCTAAACTTACACCAAACCCTAACCCCTAAACTTACACCAAACCCTTTACCACTACCCTAAACCAACACCAAACCCTAAACCCTAAAGGACTACACCACACAAACCCTAACCCCTAAACCCTACACCAAACCCTTACCCCTAACCTTACCCCAAACCCTTACCCCTAAACTTACACCAAACCCTTACCCCTAAACCTACACCAAACCCTAACCCCTAAACCTACACCAAACCCTTACCCCTAAACTTACACCAAACCCTTACCCCTAAACTTACACCAAACCCTTTACCCCTAAACTTTTACACCAAACCTAACCCCCTAAACTTACACCAAACCCTAACCCCTAAACTTACACCAAACCCTTACCCCTAAACTTACACCAAACCCAAACCCCAAAACTTACACCAAACCCAAACCACTAAACTTACACCCAACCCTAACCCCAAAACTTACACCAACACCTACCCACTTAAACCCTACCCCCAACCACTAACCCTAAACACTCAAACCCTTACCCCCTAAACTTACACCAAACCCTTACCCCTAAACTTACACCAAACCCTTACCCCTCTTAAACCCTACACCAAAACCCTAAACCCCTAAACTTACACCAACCCCTACCCCCTAAACTTTACACCAAACCCCTAACCCCTAAAACTTACACCAAACCCTTTCTACCCTGTAAACTGTACACCAAAACCCTAACCCCTAAACTTACACCAACCCTCTAACCCTCTAAACTTACACCAAACCCTTACCCCTAACCCCTAAACTTACACCAAACCCTAACCCTAAAACTTACACCAAACCTTACCCCCTAAACTTACACCCAAACCCTTACCCCTAAATTTATACCAAACCCTAACCCTAAAAACTTACACCAAAAACCCTCTACCCCTAAACTTACACCAAACCCTTACCCCTAAACTTACACCAAACCCTTACCCCTAAACTTACACCAAACCCTTACCCCTAAACTTACACCAAACCCTTACCCCTAAACAAAAAACAAACACAAAACCCTAACACCCTAAAACTTACACCCAAAACCTTACCCATGAAACATTACACTAAACCCCAACCCCTAAATTTATACCAAAACCCTTAACCCCTAAACGTTACACCAAAACCCTAACCCCTAAACTTACCCACCAAACCTTAACCCCTAAACTCGACACCAAACCCTAACCCCTAAAAGTTACACCAAACCCAACCCCTAAAACTTACACCAAACCCTTACCCCCTAACCAAAACTTACACCAAACCCTAACCCCAAAACTTACACCAAAAACCTTACCCCTAAATTAGTAACACCAAACCCCTAACCCCTAAACTTACACCAAACCCTAACCCCTAAACTTACACCAAACCCTTACCCCTAAACTTACACCAAACCCTTACCCCTAAACTTACACCAAACCCTAACCCCTAAACTTACACCAAACCCTAACCCCTAAACTTACACCAAACCCTAACCCCTAAACTTACACCAAACTCTAACCCCTAATACTGTGTACACCAAACCTTACGGCGCCCCTAAAACTTACACCAAACCCTAACCCCTAAACTTACACCAAACCCCAACCCCCTAAACTACACAAAACCTCTAACCCCTAAACTTACACCAAACCCTAACCCCCTAAATGTACACCAAACCCTAACCCCTAAACTTACACCAAACCCTAACCCCTAAACTTACACCAAACCCTAACCCCTAAACTTACACCAAACCCTAACCCCTAAACTTACACCAAACCCTAACCCCTAAACTTACACCAAACCCTTACCCCTAAACTTACACCAAACCCTACCACCAAAACTTACACCAAACCCTTACCCCTAAACTTACACCAAACCCTAACCCCTAAACTTACACCAAACCCTAACCCCTAAACTTACACCAAACCCTAACCCCTAACCCCTAAACTTACACCAAACCCTAACCCCTAAACTTACACCAAACCCTAACCCCTAAACTTACACCAAACCCTAACCCCTAAACTTACACCAAACCCTAACCCCTAAACTTACACCAAACTCTAACCCCTAAATTTATACCAAACCCCAACCCCTAAACTTACACCAAAACCCTAACCCTAACTTACCCAAACCACTAAACTTACACCAAACCCTTACCCCTAAACTTACACCAAACCCTAACCCCTAAACTTACACCAAACCCTTACCCCTAAACTTACACCAAACCCTAACCCCTAAACTTACACCAAACCCTAACCCCTAAACTTACACCAAACCCTTACCCCTAAACTTACACCAAACCCTTACCCCTAAACTTACACCAAACCCTAACCCCTAAACTTACACCAAACCCTAACCCCTAAACTTACACCAAACCCTAACCCCTAAACTTACACCAAACCCTAACCCCTAAACTTACACCAAACCCTAACCCCTAAACTTACACCAAACCCTAACCCCTAAACTTACACCAAACCCTTACCCCTAAACTTACACCAAACCCTAACCCCTAACCCCTAACCTTACACCAAACCCTAACCCCTAAACTTACACCAAACCCTAGCCCCTAAATTTACACTGAATCATAAACCTACATGAATCCATAGTCCCTTAACTTAAACTACACCCTAACCCCTACACTTAAACTATAACCTACACTACAGCCTAAACTTACAATAAAACATAAACCCTTAATTTTTTCACCAAACCAAAATGCCTACACTTAACATAATCCCTAAATGTACACTAAACCTAACACGTTAAATGTACACTAAACCTAACCCCTCAATTTACACTTAAGGTAATCCCTAAAATTACTCTAAACCCTCAATTTACACCAAACCCAACACCCTAAACTTACACCAAACCCAACACCCTAAACTTACACCAAACCCAACACCCTAAACTTACACCAAACCGGAACCACTAAACTTACCAGCAGGGTTCGGCTAGCAGGGTTCGCTGAAACACTACCTTGAGTGGAATACATCAGCTGTCCACCAATGTGGCTCTTCTGAAAACCAATCCACCTCTTTTTCATCTCGTCTTTCGCAGGACATTTAAAGCTGTTCTGCAAACTCCAGTTTTTAGAAGGTTCTGGTGTTGTTTTCCTGCGACTGGAAAAGACAAACATGAAGGGAAACTGCTATTTGCTTCACCAATGCGAGTCACTTCCAGTGTGAAATCAGAAGTGTCACGGAGCTTCCTCTGGTGTAGCTCCCTCACAGTGCTAAATCTCTCTCTCTCTCACCCTCTCTCTCTCTCCCTCTCTCTCTCTCTCAGTCTGTTCGCAGTACTCACGGGGCGTGTTTGCGATTTTCGGCCTGTACGATAAGCGCTCGGTGCACACCCTGACCTCCTTCTGTAGCGCTCTGCACATCTCGCTGATCTCTCCAAGCTTCCCAGCCGAGGGGGAGACGCAGTTCGTGCTGCAGCTACGGCCCAACCTGCGGGGGGCGCTCATCAGCATCCTGGACCATTATGACTGGAACCGCTTCGTCTTCCTCTACGACACTGACAGAGGTGAGCCACACACACACACGTGCTGACTAATGATACGGGACACTCTGGGGTAGTGTGGGCTAGTGGGGTATAAGCCCCTCAGAGTAGAAGCTAGTACCCCAGCCAAGAGAGGACAGAGTCCCTATTACTGTCCTTCATTTCCACTGGAGTCAAGTCTTAGACAGAGCTGCACCTGTCCACAGCTATGGGGGAGGAACATTTGTTCAATGCCACCACTACATGTCCACGGTCCACACTCACAAGAACTACCGTGCAGGTAGAAACCGTGTATGGCCGCCGCCCATGGGCCCGAGACCATTAAAGATGGACTGAGACAAAGTGGAAAAGTGTCCTGTGGTCCAACAACCCATGGACACCACGCCTTCCAGGCTACAGAGGAGAGGGACTATCTAGCTTATGAGTGCACAGTTCTGAACACCAGCATCAGGACCTCACCTCACTAATGCTCAGTCCGAGCAGCACAGCAATGTCCCAGCATCTACTGTAGAGTCGGCCCAGGACAGTAGAAGTCATTACCGCAGCCAGGAGTCTACGGAGTCTGGGGCCGAGCTGCACCTGTGCACAGCTATCCGGGACGTGGGGGGGCTCATTTGTTTAAAAGCTAATATTAGAATAAATACAAACAAACAAACAATCAATCACATGCTTCAGCAGCGGCTGATTCATTTACCGGAGGCCTGGTGAAACCAGGTAATGGACTGTAAGTCTTGGACAGATTTTAAAAATTGCTGTGTGAACACATTTGCATGCATAAGACCGACACCGCCTGTATAATTATCACTCGTATTTGATTTAGTATACAGGGTGCATTTTAATATTGATCTTCAATCCTGTAGCAACAAAACAATAACAGTGTCATTGGCTAACACTTTGTCTTACAGACCCTCTTCTAGGTGTAAGTAGGACCCTTGGTGAGACCCCAGAGATTGGCTGGGCTCAAATTTTCAAAATGGCCTTTTTTTTCCCAACTAAATGATATTTAATATGTTGTATTTTATGATGTACTACTTATAATTAAACGTTGATTTAATAGTTTAAACGAATCATTTAGCTTCACATTGGGCACAGCATCCCATTTTTGGACAACTGTATTGGTGATATCCAAAGAAAAACATGTATTATAATGTATAATTTATTATAATTTTTACAGATGTTCACTTTCCTGCAGCGTTGGAGTGCAGTAGCTGCTGTTTACATCCTGTAGAGATGTGATAATGAATAGACCAACAGAAATGCTCCTGAAGGGCTTTGATGGAGCCTCTTTACCTTGACGTACACTGAAAGGTCGTTTTCGTTACCACTGTGGAGATACTTCCTTTTCATTGGACAGCGAAGACATGTTGTGGAATCCTGACACAAAAGAACCCATTAGAACCACATTAAGAGTCTGTCCTTTACAGCCTTTACAGTCGTTCTATTTCACATACCTGCCCCATATAACTACCACACACTTACTCAGTGAGTATCTAGAACCTGTGGGGTAATTCAGAGTAATTTAGTTAGAACCCACCCACTGTTAGCTAGAACTTGACTGATGTTATGGGAGAAACATCCAGTGATGATGCATTTTGTCCTCTGGAATATTTTCGTTCCACACGGAGAGGTTTTCACGAAGCATTGTTCAGTATTCCCATAGGGTGTGTGCGTGTGTGTGTGTGTGTGCAGGTGCGGGTGTGTGTGCAGGTGTGTGTGTGCAGGTGCAGGTGTGTGTGTGTGTGTGTGTGCAGGTGCGGCTGTGTGTGTGTGTGCGGGTGTGCGTGTGTAGGTGTGCGTGTGTATAAGTGTGTGTGCGTGTGTATGTGTGCAGGTGCGGGTGTGCGTGCAGGTGTGTGTGGGTATGCGGGTGTGCGTGTGTGTGTGGGTATGCGGGTGTGCGTGTGTGTGTGTGCATGTGTGTGTGTGTGCAGGTGCGGCTGTGTGTGTGTGCGTGTGCAGGTGTGTGTGCAGGTGCGGGTGTGTGTGTGTGTATGTGTGTGCAGGTGCGTGTGTGTGTGCGTGCAGGTGCGTGTGCGGGTATGTGTGTGTGTGTGTGTGTGTGTGCGTGTGTATGAGTGTGTGTGTGTGCGTGTGCAGGTGCGGGTGTGCGTGCAGGTGTGTGTGGGTATGCGGGTGTGTGTGTGCGTGTGTGCAGGTGTGTGTGTGTGCGGGTGTGTGTGCGTGTGCGGGTGTGTGTGTGTTCTCCTCTGCTGGCTGTTTTCCTAATGAACAGCTCCTTACGGGAGGCTGGCAGGTAACACGGTGTTCAGCTTCAGGTATTGATCTTCAGCTCTTAGGTGCGCATGTGTTACTAAACCAAAACATAATGAGACTGCAGTGTGGAACCCGCAGAACCCTCTAGATCCCCAGGAAGGCTGCATATAAGTCCCGCCCACACCGCTCACAGATATGCCTGGTCAGGGTTTTTCACCGGGGTTTAACTGGATGGTAATTCAGGCTTGTAGTTCCTTCCAAGCCCTGCGGACGTGTAACACGCACGTTTAGATTCCTGCACGCCTTTCTAACGTTTCTCCGTCTGCCCTGGAACTTCAACAACCAACCAAACGACAGAGGAGTCCGCCACTCGTGCTCTGATTTACCAAGGACTAACACATTAGCAGTGCAGCTAAACCAGAGAATCCGAACAAGCGTACCAAGAGGAGAGGGCTGAGTACTGAAACCAAATGGACAGGCAAGAGTCCAAAAGATCAGAATCAGAAGAACAGTCAGGAATGTGAAGGGAGAAGGCTCAGTAAGGTCACCAAGCGGCAAAACTTCCCAATGTGAGCGTGTGGACCAGGAGCTGAACTACAGACAGACTAGCTGGGTGATAGGTGTGTGAAATCAGAACGCGGGAGACCTCGATCGAGTAAACAGCGTGTGATTGGGCGAAGACGGACATGTGACAATGTGACGTCATTGGCAGCTGGAGATTGGGAGATCGGATGTAGAGGGGAAACCCGGACGTGTGACATCAGAGGTGTCCAAACAACAAATCACTACAAAGGCCGTCTTCGAGAAGAGTCAGGAGTCAGGAGATGAGGTTCAGCGCTGTGTTGAGTTTATTCACACATACAGAGATGCATGGATACAGCTCGGTCCATCACGGCCAGTCTAGTCTTATTCACCAGGGCACCAGGCTTAGGTAGTCAGTCCTGTCCAGTCCTGTCCAGTCTGGTCCAGTCTGGCCCAGTCTGACTAGGGGTATGTTGGGAGAACCTTATATACATTGGAAACTGTGGGAGGGGAAAGGATGAAGGTGAGAGGAGTTGAAGGAGGAGTAGAAGGGGGGTGAAGATGAGGGTACTTGGAGTATCAGCATTGGCGGGGTTGATGGTCATCACATAACAAAGGGTTATAGTTGGCATTCAGACAGATCAAAGAGAGTGATCACCTGATGGTGATCACCTTAAAGGGTTAACTGTATTACCATATGATTGGCCTTCAAACAGATAAAGGAGAAGATTCGCCAAGGTGAAAAGTTTCTCTCAGAGGGGACATTTCAAACGAGGGGTAAGCAGACGCTCACAGAGCTGAAGACTGAGTCATTCGTATTTCCAGTGGTAAAGTACTGAAGGACTGAAGCACAGTGGTCGCATAACCAACCCAAAGAGAAACCGGCAAATAGACCGGAATGGCGTAAGCAGTACGTACTGAATCAGATCTAGCACGTACGGCGTTACATCCGCCATCGTACCTGTGTCCTTTGACCCGGATCTTCACTGACGTCACGTAACGGCGGCAAACCCCATCCTTTAAAAGCCGGCCAACTTATTACCATCTGTTGGTG
>JAMWET010007623.1:12500-25000 GCA_024036415.1 Prochilodus magdalenae | reverse complement strand
GTACTGTGGTGTTGCCCCAAAGTAGCCCAGTATTACCACACAGGACTGCAGCGTTGCCCCAAAGTAGCCCAGTATTACCACACAGGACTGCAGCGTTGCCCCAAAGTAGCCCAGTATTACCACACAGGACTGCAGCGTTGCCCCAAAGTAGCCCAGTATTACGGTGTTGCCCCAAAGTAGCCCAGTATTACGGTGTTGCCCCAAAGTAGCCCAGTATTACGGTGTTGCCCCAAAGTAGCTCAGTATTACCACACAGGACTGCAGCATTGCCCCAAAGTAGCCCAGTATTACCACACAGGACTGCAGCGTTGCCCCAAAAGCCTGGAAAGCCCAGTATTACCACACAGGACTGCAGCGTTGCCCCAAAGTAGCCCAGTATTACCACACAGGACTGCAGCGTTGCCCCAAAGTAGCCCAGTATTACCACACAGGACTGCAGCGTTGCCCCAAAGTAGCCCAGTATTACCACACAGGACTGCAGTGTGTTGCCCCAAAGTAGCCCAGTGTTACCACACAGGACTGCAGTGTGTTGCCCCAAAGTAGCCCAGTGTTACCACACAGGACTGCAGCATTGCCCCAAAGTAGCCCAGTATTACGGTGTTGCCCCAAAGTAGCCCGGCATTACCACACAGGACTGCAGCGTTGCCCCAAAGTAGCCCAGTATTACCACACAGGACTGCAGCGTTGCCCCAAAGTAGCCCAGTTATACGGTGTTGCACCAAAGTAGCCCAGTATTACCACACAGTACTGCAGCGTTGCCCCAAAGTAGCCCAGTATTACCACACAGTACTGCAGCGTTGCCCCAAAGTAGCCCAGTATTACCACACAGGGCTGCAGCGTTGCACCAAAGTAGCCCAGTATTACCACACAGTACTGCAGCGTTGCCCCAAAGTAGCCCAGTATTACCACACAGGACTGCAGTGTTGCCCCAAAGTATCAAATGTTCCCCCGTAGTATCCTGGCAGTATCCCACAGTATTGCAGCACGGATTTATAGTATCCCAGTATTATCAGTGTGGCCCCAAAGTATCAAAGTATTGCCCCCCGAGGATCTGCATGGTGCCCTAAGGTATACCCGGATTACCCCTCATTACCTCACTGTTGTTCCACAGGATCCCACTATAGCTCAGTATTCCATGGCTGCTCCTCCGTATCCCACTGCAGAGCCACCATAAGCCCAGTGTTCTCCCACATCATCCCAACGAAGCCCAATCCAGCCCAGTGATGTGCGGCTATATCCCAGTGTTGTGAAACCCCCCACTGCTATGTCCTATTTCTGGATGTGTGCCTGTGTTCAGTGAAGTGTAAGTAGTGACCCAGAGCACTGCAGGTTCACCGCCAATCACCCACTCATCTGTGATCTCTCACTCCGGAAGAACAGAAGCTAATAGATCTGTTCTGTCGCTTTCTTCTCCACTTTCCCTCCTCCTTTTCCCTCCTCCTTTTCCCTCCTCTCCCCACCCGTTTCTCTCTCCGGTTTTTAGCAGGTGTTGTTCATGTTAGCTCTGAAAGTATTAGCATTTAAACTTGACCTCCACTCTGTCTGTGTAGCTCCAGCCTCCCGAGATCTCTTCCCTTTTGTTTTTATCGATTCGCCGGTCAATGGAGCTGTCGTTTCCCCCTACCCCCGCCCCCCTTCTTGCTTTAGTGTTTATTCCTTCTTTCCTTTGGTGTATCAGAGGAACACTTTAATCTAGGCGAGAGGATGGAACTGCAGTGACCCTACCATGACCTTGCACTTCGAATCTAGAATCGCATCACCACATCATCGCAGGACTGTGGAAAAGCGAAGCCATAGACTGCCTCTGCCATGTGATTGCTCTGCAGTATCTCAGAGCTAGGTTTTAAATAGGTACCACAGGGGTGGGTAGTTGGGCCACTTTCGTTTTTTAAGCTTAGTATCTGTTATGTATTTGTCTGCATGGCTTAAGCTGTCATTTATTTACCGGCAGCACTCGAATTAACGTTTACACAAAGTCTGATGTTCTCCGATGTTCAAATGGAAGAAATTCTGCAGGTTTTTATCTTTTGTGTAACCTTTAATTCAACCAGGTAAGAACATATTCCTGTTTACAGTGGTAGCCTGGCACTACTGTGGAAAAGGCAAAGCTCATAACGTTTATATGCTAGTCATAAAAACCCCAAGAGACACACAATGGGCCTTCTTTTAAAAGCCCACTACACAAAAAAAAGTTGCCATGTGAGTTTAAGGTGGTAGTACCTTCAGGCTCCTACAGATGGCGCTGCACAAGGATGATGGGGTCTATAAACCCCTGTGGGGTGTGAGTGACGGGATCCATAGATTGGGAGGAGGTGCTACAGTGCAGGGAATGTCTCGTTCCATGTGTGGAAAATGGCTCCAGAGCAGATGATAATGATTGGCTAAAAGGAGGGACTGCATGTGGGCGTGGCCAAAGACCATAGTGTGAGGGAAGTAGCTGAATCTGCAGGTAGACGTACATTTAGCTAGCACTCTTATCCAGAGCAAGGTACAAGGTTATTCGTTTTACGGGTGGGCCAGTGCAGTGTTGGGAGTCTTGCCCAAGGTCTCTTATTGGTGTAGCTCAGCATTTGTCATCTAGACTGGGATTCGAAGCCCCGCCTCCCACATGGGGTTGTAGCTCTCTGGTGGGTAGTGGTGTTAAACATTGAGCCACACCCACCACTAACCCGTACGGCCATATGGGTCTACCAGCGGTGGATAAAATCCCAGTCTACAGGGAATTCTCCTCGGAACTGTGCCAGGGAAGGCCTCCACTAAATCTGGACCAACTCTTTGATGTGAGAGTGTCTGAACACTGATGTGGCTACATCCAGACACTCGTTCAGCCCATGCCCAGTCCAGTCACAGCTGTTATCGGTGCTCGTGGAGAAGTCACATGCTATTGGGTATCAGTCGTGAGAGGAATTGAATGACAAGTGCTGGGATTTCCAGTTGAACGTGATGGGAATACCTGGTGCTCTACTTTTCAGACATTTGCAGGGTTTCCCATTAATTACCTAGACCCAAGCGGACCACCATACTCCAATTTGTCCACAGTTTCAAAACAAACCCAAAATATCTTCATCTAACGGCATAAACAGTACTGCGTATCTCTCACCATCAGTCCGCCCGCCTCCACTCCCCGCTGTACATGCCTGATTAAGGAATATAACTCAATCTCTACTGTATAGACACATTCTATATAGACTACTTATAATTAGACTGGCAGGTGGAGCAGAGCGGGAAGATTGCAGCGGGAGCACTGGGGCATCAGATGTGACTTTGTGTCAATTGCTAATAGCCTACCTGGCTCACAGCTCAGGTAGGTGGGCCCGTTTGCAGAATATTGCTCAGGGCTCAAGCTGCTGACTTTATAGCAGAAACATTATCTCCTAACCGTCCGCCCCGCTCTCCTTCAGTGGGTATCCTAGGCTGGTCTAGGAATGGTGGGGTGGTGGCAAAGGCCTGAGCAGCAACAGATGGGCTGCAGTCTGTAACTGTACACCTACACAGCGAGAGGGCTTCCTAATAAAACAGTCAACGAACACTCATCATTTAAAGAACAGCTGCACCCAGAAGGAGGTGTGGGAGTGCGGTGGTGTTGGGAAGGAGGATAAAGGTGACCAGGATCAATAACTGGTGATAAATTTAGACTAATATGATCAATATTTATTGAGCTACACATACAGAAGTCTGTCTCTCAGTATGGCGTCGGGCCGCCGTGTTCGCTAACCCAACACGCCAGACGTCTCGGTATGGAGCTGTAGAGGTTCCTGATGGAGTCCTGTGATAATCCATCCCATGCAGCTTGAACATCCTCACACAGTTCCTGCAGATGGTGCGGTAGGGGTTGAGGTGGAGGGACACCAGGTCTTCTGGACGTGTGACTACAGACCGTTCATCTTGGTGCTGACCACGGTGCCTCCACACACGGATTCGTTGGGCGTCTCCACCAAGACTAAAGCGGGACTCGTCACTGAAGATGACCCGCTGCCATTCTGAGTCACTCCATGACAGTCTGGTACGACACCACTGCAGTGTTTGGTGATGGTGACGTGGTGTTAAGGACAGTCGTGGTAACGGTCTGTGTGCATGTGGTCCTGCGTGGTGCAGCCGTCTGCCGATGGTGCTGCACTAACAGGAGGACTCATGGAGGACACCACAGTTTTCTCTCTCTGTAGTTCATGTAGGTCTCTCAGATCCTTCATGTCACAGGTACGTGCCTTCCTCTAGCCACTGGTGCTAACAGTGTGCCACGGTAGTATCCGTATGACCAGTATGACTCTTTCTCAAACTCCTCCAACTGCTTTTGAACTCCTCTCTGAGTTCTCCTCTCTGAGTTCTCCTCTCTGAGTTCTCCTCTCTGAGGCATTCTTAGTTTGCGAAGGATGCTACCAGCACTGCAGCACGAGACAACAGGATCACCGTATACAGTCAGCCAGGTACAACGATAAGGCCCGTCCTTGGTCACATCACATGCGCAGTCGAGCAGGCACCCTGGACCATTAGCACGTCCCACAAGGTCAAACCCACCCTGCACGTTTCATTCCGGCCGGCTGCTTCCTCCTGGTGCCACTGTTTTTTGATGATGAGTGTAATTCATTGGAGTGTTAGCGTGTCCGTTTAGCAGCGCTGCAGTTCTCTTGGATAAACATCCCAAAGCCCGAAGCCTAAGGCTCAAAGCCGGTGGGCTTAGGAGAGAGAAGTTTGCCTGGAAAGTTGATGTGATTCCAAAGCACCAATGACGCTGCAAAATAAGCCCTCCAGCTCAAGTGTGCCTGGACTAAAGACAGAACGCTGATCTCAGACGGAGAGGCAGAGACAGTAGGAGAGAGAGAGACGGCGGAAGATAGAAACAGGATCGATGCTTTCTGTAAACACACAAACTAGATTTCTGTCTCCAGTCTGTGTTTGCCGAGGGGACATCTGGGGGTCTTATGATGTCGGACTGACGGTGGTACGTGTGTGCATTAAGCTGAGTGTACTCTACTAATCACTTTACATCCACTACTGACTCACATGCAGTAACGCATTAACGAGAGTTAACCAATGTTAATAAGCAGGTAGTGTCATCTGTGTGTTCCGTCTGTTTCTCTGTACACCGTGTTACCCTGTTCTACAACGGTCAGGGCCCCCACAGGACCACCACAGGTACTATGTGGGCGGTGGATCATTCTCAGCACTATGTATTAGTGTGTGTGGTGCTGGTGTGAGTGGATCAGACACAGCAGTGCTGCTGGAGTGTTGAGACACTGTGTCCACTCACTGTCCACTCTATTAGACACTCCTACCTTGCTGCTCCACCTTGTAGATGGACAGTCAGAGACGATAGCTCATCTGCTGCTGCACAGTGCAGTGTTGGTCATCCTCTCGTCCTTCATCAGTGGACACAGGACGCTGCCCCACAGGACGCTGCCCCACAGGACGCTGCCCCACAGGTCGCTGCCCCACAGGACGCCGCCCCACAGGACGCCGCCCCACAGGACGCTGCCCCACAGGACGCTGCCTACAGGACACTGGTTGGTGGATGATTCTCAGTCCAGCAGTGACACTGATCCACTCACACCAGCACCACACACACTAACACACCACCACCACGTCAGTGTCACTGCAGTGCTGAGAATGATCCACCACCCACATCATGCCTGCTCTGTGGTGGTCCTGTGGGGGTCCTGACCATTGAAGAACAGGGTAATACAGTACACAGAGAAACAGATGGACTACAGTCTGGACCTGTACACCTACAGAGTGCACCTATGTGGTGGGTGGAGATGGATAAAGAGTGTAGATACTTTGAGGTGGTGTTAATGTTATGGCTGATCGATGTTGGTGAAAATAAGGTGATGAACTCTAATGGCCCAAAACTGCCTGGAAAAAAATCGGGTTTGATTAACTTATATTAAAGTTAGGTTTGTTTTGGGCCCTGTGCCAACTAAAAGAGTAAGAAGAGCTTTTAAACTGTGATATATATATATATATATATAATTAATTTACAATTATATATATTTATATATATATAATATAATCAAAATAATATGTGCGTGTATATAATAATTTACATAACAATTCAAAAACTTTGCGTGTAGAAATACCATCTTTCCTAAGAGTGCATAACGGGAATAATGTCCTTTTTGGATTTGGCATTTGTAGGAACTGTAATGTAATGGTTTGATGTTGCATAAAATGGGTCATTATTCATAAAATTGCGCTCAGCTGACTTCTACAGTTATAGTAAAAAGACTCAACCAATCAGATCGTGCCATTGGAACTGACTGTTGTATAAACACAATTGCTATCATGCTGCCTGGGTCGCTATGGAGAAGCACTGCAGGAAATTAATCACGGGCAGGTATGACACTGATGTTCCGTATGTCAGTTTGGGAAGGACAACACACTCGCACACACAGGCCGAATATTAGATTAGACACACGCACACACACCCGCACACACACACCCACACACACACACACAGACACACACACACACACACACACACACACACACACACACACACACACACACACACACACACACTCACACTGATGGACAGATTGCTCCAGCAGTGAAACTAAGAGGCAGTTTAGAGGCCATCTGTTGCTCTTGGCCTCTGTAGCACACACGCTCAGCACCGGTATGTCCGCAGCGAAGGCTGACAGGATGCCGGGGGCGACTGGAGCAGGTAACTAGGCAACAATCCAAAATATGATGCATTGTGTAGGAAGCTGTCCATGTAACAGCCGCCAGGTTCGTGTGCTTAACCCAAACGCCCCCCCTCTGTGTGGCTGTGTCTGTACGCGATTGTGTAGGATATGCCATCCTGCAGGCCATCATGGAGAAGGCGGGCCAGAACGGCTGGCAGGTGAGCGCCATCTGTGTGGAGAACTTTAACGACGCTGGCTACCGGCGCCTGCTAGAGGACCTCGACCGGCGGCAGGAGAAGAAGTTCGTCATGGACCTGGAGCCAGAGCGGCTGCAGACTATTCTGGAGCAGGTGAGAGCGTTTCAGAGGTGTGCCGAGTGTGTGAAACTGCCTCAGGTGCAGAAGGTGGTGGGAGCATCTAGCAGTGAGTGAAGGTGAAGCTCCGGTAAAGAGCTGCCAGTTGTTACTCAGGGTAGGCGTTTGCTGAAGAATGATGGTGTTTGATGGAGAACAAAGGTTGGAGGTTGTTGGAGAATAATCTTTATTGAACTATGGATTTTGGTGGAGAATGATGGTGTTTGATGAAGGAGGACGTTTGTTGGAGAAGTGTGTCATTTATTTGAAAATGATGGTGTTTGTTGGGTAATAATGGCATTTGCTGGGGAGTAATGGCATTTGTTGGAGGATGATGGTGTTGGTTGGAGAGTAATGGCATTGGAGGATGATGATGGTGTTTGCTGGGGAGTAATGGCGTTGGTGGAGGAGTAATGGCGTTGGTTGGAGAGTAATGGCACTGGAGGATGATGATGGTGTTTGCTGGGGAGTAATGGCGTTGGTGGAGGAGTAATGGCGTTGGTTGGAGAGTAATGGCACTGGAGGATGATGATGGTGTTTGCTGGGGAGTAATGGCGTTGGTGGAGGAGTAATGGCGTTGGTTGGAGAGTAATGGCATTGGAGGATGATGATGGTGTTTGCTGGGGAGTAATGGCGTTGGTTGGAGAGTAATGGCGTTGGTTGGGGAGTAATGGCGTTGGTTGGAGAGTAATGGCGTTGGTTGGGGAGTAATGGCGTTGGCTGGGGAGCAATGGCGTTGGCTGGGGAGTAATGGTGTTGGCTGGGGAGTAATGGCGTTGGTTGGAGAATGATGGTGTTTGTTAGGGTATAATCTTTGCTGGTTGGGGAGTAATGGCGTTGGTTGGGGAGTAACGACGTTGGTTGGGGAGTAACGGCGTTGGTTGGGGAGTAATGGCGTTGGAGGATGATGGTGTTTGCTGGGGAGTAATGGCGTTGGTTGGAGAATGATGGTGTTTGTTAGGGTATAATCTTTGCTGGTTGGGGAGTAATGGCGTTGGTTGGGGAGTAACGACGTTGGTTGGGGAGTAACGGCGTTGGTTGGGGAGTAATGGCGTTGGAGGATGATGGTGTTTGCTGGGGAGTAATGGCGTTGGTTGGAGAATGATGGTGTTTGTTAGGGTATAATCTTTGCTGGCTGGGGAGTAATGGCGTTGGTGGAGGAGTGACGTGACGTGTATATATATATATATATATATGATGGTCGTACTGTGATGTGTCTGCGTGGTCCTAACCTTCTACTCCTCCGGTGAGGCTTGGAGGGTTCTATCTATCAGACTGTCACACTGTCTCTCTCTCTCTCTCTCTCTCTCTCTCTCTCTCTCTCTCTCTCTCTCTCTATCATACACACACAGACACACACACACAGCGCTCCATCAGTAAAGCAGCAGGAGGCGAGCAGGTAGAAGACAAACAGACTGCTCCCTCCACAGGCACTGATCACACTGCCAGAGTGAAGAAAGACCACAGGGCCAGCTGTGGAGGAACAGAGGAGGAGAAAAAAGGAGAGTATACGAGGGCAGAGAGGAGAAGAAGAAGAAACCGGGGAAAGAGAGAAGAGGCAGACAGAGAGGAAAAGAAAGGAAAGGAGAGAAAAAAGAGGAAGAAGAGAAATGTACAGATAAATGAATAGAAAATAAATAGGAGAGTAGAGGATAATGGAAAAGAGGGATGGGTGAAGATAAGAGAGAAGAGCGGATTGAGGAAAAGAGAGTCAAACATGAGAGGAGAATATAAGAGAGGAAAAAGGAGAGGAGAGGAAATAGAGAACAGAAGAGAGGGAAGGAGAGGTAATGAGAAAAGAGAAGAGCATGGAGGAGAGGAGAGGAGGTTGGATGGTAGAAAATAAGATAAGGGAATAAAGGGGAAAGAGGGAAAAACAGGACAGGTGAGGAAGTGAGGAATGAGAGGGTGAGAGATGATGGAAGGCAGTGCCGAGGCAGTGCAGAGGCAGTGCCGAGGCACTGTCTGGGTGCCCCCCTCTCCCTCCTCCCCCTCTTTATCAGTATTTGTTCATTAACTGTGATAGCAGACTAATTAATCAGAGCTTAAACACTCCCACTCATCCCTTTATAAATCACTCCCGCTCTCTCCGTCTCTGTCTCTGGCGGGTGCATGCAGGCTCAGTCACGCCAGCTTTCAGGCAGCTGAATGATGTGTGTTTTGGTAAAATTCACCGGAACGCTCTACAGAATGTGTGAAGCATGAAAATCATAGAGCTTCTTACATAATCACAATGCTTAGGATGAAAACGTGTTCAGAGCGGCCTGGTGTGAAGGCTCCATTCAGGAGAAACAGTCAGAACGGTTCACAGTGGGGGTGAATGGAACCAGACGTCTGCCTCTAAACGCTCCTGCCCAGGGTGTTCCCTGCCTTCTGTCCACTGAGCATCCCGGGAGGATGAAGCAGAGTAGAGGATGAGTAAGAGAGATGAGACTTCACACAGCAGATGGTCAAAGAGACTTTAGAACACTAGGGGGAGTCTGACTGGGCCATGGGTTAGGAGACTTTAGAACACTAGGGGGAGTCTGACTGGGCCATGGGTTAGGAGACTTTAGAACACTAGGGGGAGTCTGACTGGGCCACAGGCCAAGAGACTTTGGAACACTAGGGGGAGTCTGATTGGGCCATGGGTTAAGAGAACACTAGGGGAGTCTGACTGGACCATGGGTTAAGAGAACACTAGGGGGAGTCTGACTGGGCCACAGGCCAAGAGACTTTAGAACACTAGAGGGAGTCTGACTGGGCCATGGGTTAAGAGACTTTAGAACACTAGGGGGAGTCTGACTGGGCCATGGGCCAAGAGACTTTAGAACACTAGGGCGAGTCTGACTGCGCAATGGGTTAAGAGAACACTAGGGGGAGTCTGACTGGGCCACAGGCCAAGAGACTTTGGAACACTAGGGGGAGTCTGACTGGGCCATGGGTTAAGAGAACACTAGGGGGAGTCTGACTGGGCCATGGGTTAGGAGACTTTAGAACACTAGGGGGAGTCTGACTCGGCCACAGGCCAGGAGACTTTAGAACACTAGGGCGAGTCTGACTGGGCCATGGGTTAGGAGACTTTAGAACACTAGGGGGAGTCTGACTGGGCCATGGGTTAGGAGGCTTTAGAACACTAGGGGGAGTCTGACTGGGCCATGGGTTAACAGAACACTAGGGGGAGTCTGACTGGGCCACAGGCCAGGAGACTTTAGAACACTAGGGCGAGTCTGACTCGGCCACAGGCCAGGAGACTTTAGAACACTAGGGCGAGTCTGACTCGGCCACAGGCCAAGAGACTTTGGAACACTAGGGGGAGTCTGACTGGGCCATGGGTTAACAGAACACTAGGGTGAGTCTGACTGCGCAATGGGTTAAGAGAACACTAGGGCGAGTCTGACTGGGCCATGGGTTAAGAGACTTTAGAACACTAGGGCGAGTCTGACTCGGCCACAGGCCAGGAGACTTTAGAACACTAGGGGGAGTCTGACTCGGCCACAGGCCAAGAGACTTTGGAACACTAGGGGGAGTCTGACTGGGCCATGGATTAGGAGACTTTAGAACACTAGGGGGAGTCTGACTCGGCCACAGGCCAGGAGACTTTAGAACACTAGGGGGAGTCTGACTGGGCCATGGGTTAGGAGACTTTAGAACACTAGGGCGAGTCTGACTGGGCCATGGGTTAGGAGACTTTAGAACACTAGGGGGAGTCTGACTGGGGCATGGGTTAGGAGGCTTTAGAACACTAGGGGGAGTCTGACTGGGCCATGGGTTAACAGAACACTAGGGGGAGTCTGACTGGGCCATGGGTTAACAGAACACTAGGGGGAGTCTGACTGGGCCATGGGTTAACAGAACACTAGGGGGAGTCTGACTGGGCCATGGGTTAGGAGACTTTAGAACACTAGGGGGAGTCTGACTGACCAGCTCAGCCGTTACCAATAAAATCTGAAAACTGATTTGGTGAGAAATATGTGAGCACCAGAATCCCACAGAGCTTACACAAGATCAGACAACAGACACCACACTAACAGCATCAGAGGCAGAACAGCAGTGAAGTATGAGATCTGCTCTGGAGGTCCATTAGGTGGGATACAGTCCAGAGATTGTCTCTAATGAATCCAAAAAAAAGTCAAACCACAGCCATAGTCCACACAATGTCCCCGAAATGCTCCAAACAGGCCCAGCAATGCGAAACAACAGGAACGAGCTCACCCAGTTCCCTGAGGCGTCTCCACAGTCAGGGGGGGATCCAGTCTTCGAGGACAAAGACGAGTAGATAAAGGAGCGAAAGATTCTCAGGGTTTAAACAGCAGTGATCCACCAGGCCTGGCTTCCCAAACTGGATCCTCCATGAAAATGGCTGCCACACTTCCCTTTCCTCTTTCCAAGCCAGAGTTTATATTCAAAATAAGAGTCCCCCTGTTGGAATGAACAGGAAACATGTTCAAAACAAGAAATATGGAAAAACAGAACATAATAAAATTACTAGAAATACAACAAGGCCACAACTCTTATCCGAGCATCCCAGCGAGAAGTCGTAAAGGAAATGAAGGACCTAACTAACTAACACTACATGACATCTACGTTAGTGTTCATCATCAAAATAGGAATTCCACAGGTCCCCTGATGTGGTGTCATACACAGGCCAAGACCCTCTAGAACACTAGGGGGAGTCTGACTGGGCCATGGGTTAGGAGACTTTAGAACACTAGGGGGAGTCTGACTGGGCCATGGGTTAAGAGAACACTAGGGGGAGTCTGACTGGGCCATGGGTTAAGAGAACACTAGGGCGAGTCTGACTGGGCCATGGGTTAAGAGAACACTAGGGCGAGTCTGACTGGGCCATGGGTTAAGAGAACACTAGGGGGAGTCTGACTGGGCCATGGGTTAAGAGAACACTAGGGGGAGTCTGACTGGGCCATGGGTTAAGAGAACACTAGGGCGAGTCTGACTGGGCCATGGGTTAAGAGAACACTAGGGCGAGTCTGACTGGGCCACGGGTCATTGGAATTTTACAGACTGTAGTAGAATTTCCTGTGCTGGGTGAGTTTGAGTTAGAGGGGTCGCCCAAACACGATGCCGCTGATGGAAACGAAACCGAGCCACTATCTTTGATCTGGGTATAAACAGCAGAATTATCAAACCTCCCAGCTTTAATAGTCACCTTATCAAACCGGCACCACGGTGGAGAGCGGAACCGGCACTGTTTCTCAGGGGTTTAACCAAACCTCAGTGATAAGAGTCGGCGGGAGTCTGCACGAGCCGGGGGAGTAGTGTGTATCTGTAGGCTGAGGATTTTTAATCTGAATTAATTTATTCTCTAGCTCAGAAATGAACACAGCCTTTCAGACCAAGGGGGTTTTAATCTGATGGAGAGGTGGAAATCCAGAGAAGGGTGTTGGGTTAAGACCCCCAGCGATGATTCCAGACAGTATGGTACAAGGGTTAAGAGCTCAGTCTTTAAGGCTACTATTAACATTTCTGCATTAACAGAATAATTCCTATTATTATTATTATTATTATTATTATCATCATCATTATT
>JAMWET010007623.1:0-7500 GCA_024036415.1 Prochilodus magdalenae | reverse complement strand
TCAGAGCTCTACTGTCTCAGAGGTCCACTGTCTCAGAGCTCTACTGTCTCAGAGGCCCACTGTCTCAGAGGTCCACTGTCTCAGAGCTCTACTGTCTCAGAGCTCTACTGTCTCAGAGGTCCCCTGTCTCAGAGCTCTACTGTCTCAGAGGTCCACTGTCTCAGAGGCCTACTGTCTCAGAGGTCCACTGTCTCAGAGGTCCCCTGTCTCAGAGGCCCACTGTCTCAGAGGTCCACTGTCTCAGAGGTCCCCTGTCTCAGAGGCCCACTGTCTCAGAGGTCCACTGTCTCAGAGGCCTACTGTCTCAGAGGTCCACTGTCTCAGAGGTCCCCTGTCTCAGAGGCCCACTGTCTCAGAGGTCCACTGTCTCAGAGCTCTACTGTCTCAGAGGTCCACTGTCTCAGAGGTCTACTGTCTCAGAGGTCCACTGTCTCAGAGGTCCACTGTCTCAGAGGTCCCCTGTCTCAGAGGTCCCCTGTCTCAGAGGTCCACTGTCTCAGAGGTCTACTGTCTCAGAGGCCCACTGTCTCAGAGGTCTACTGTCTCAGAGGCCCACTGTCTCAGAGCTCTACTGTCTCAGAGCTCTACTGTCTCAGAGGCCCACTGTCTCAGAGGCCCACTGTCTCAGAGCTCTACTGTCTCAGAGGCCCACTGTCTCAGAGCTCTACTGTCTCAGAGGTCTACTGTCTCAGAGGCCCACTGTCTCAGAGGTCCACTGTCTCAGAGGTCCACTGTCTCAGAGCTCTACTGTCTCAGAGGTCCCCTGTCTCAGAGGTCCACTGTCTCAGAGGTCCCCTGTCTCAGAGGTCTACTGTCTCAGAGGCCCACTGTCTCAGAGGTCCACTGTCTCAGAGGTCCCCTGTCTCAGAGGTCCCCTGTCTCAGAGGTCCCCTGTCTCAGAGGCCCACTGTCTCAGAGGCCCACTGTCTTAGAGGTCCACCTCAGAGGTCTACTGTCTCAGAGGTCCACTGTCTCAGAGGTCCCCTATCTCAGAGGTCCACTGTCTCAGAGGTCCCCTGTCTCAGAGGTCCCCTGTCTCAGAGGTCCACTGTCTCAGAGGTCTACTGTCTCAGAGGTCCCCTGTCTCAGAGGTCCACTGTCTCAGAGGTCTACTGTCTCAGAGGTCCACTGTCTCAGAGGTCCACTGTCTCAGAGGTCTACTGTCTCAGAGGTCCACTGTCTCAGAGGTCCACTGTCTCAGAGGTCTACTGTCTCAGAGGTCTACTGTCTCAGAGGTCTCCTGTCTCAGAGGTCCTCTGTCTCAGAGGTCTACTGTCTCAGAGGTCCACTGTCTCAGAGGTCTACTGTCTCAGAGGTCCACTGTCTCAGAGGTCCACTGTCTCAGAGGTCCCCTGTCTCAGAGGTCCCCTGTCTCAGAGGTCCACTGTCTCAGAGGTCCCCTGTCTCAGAGGTCCCCTGTCTTAACAGAGGTCCCCTGTCCTCAGATTGCCACTGTCCTCAGGAGGTCCGCTGTCTCAGAGGTCCACTGTCTCAGAGGTCCCCTGTCTCAGAGGTCCACTGTCTCAGAGGTCCCCTGTCTCAGAGGTCCACTGTCTCAGAGGTCTACTGTCTCAGAGGTCCACTGTCTCAGAGGTCCACTGTCTCAGAGGTCCACTGTCTCAGAGGTCCACTCTCTCAGAGGTCTACTGTCTCAGAGGTCTACTGTCTCAGAGGTCCACTGTCTCAGAGGTCCCCTGTCTCAGAGGTCCGCTGTCTCAGAGGTCCACTCTCTCAGAGGTCCACTCTCTCAGAGGTCCCCTGTCTCAGAGGTCTACTGTCTCAGAGGTCCACTGTCTCAGAGGTCCACTGTCTCAGAGGTCCCCTGTCTCAGAGGTCCACTGTCTCAGAGGTCCGCTGTCTCAGAGGTCCACTCTCTCAGAGGTCCCCTGTCTCAGAGGTCTACTGTCTCAGAGGTCCACTGTCTCAGAGGTCTACTGTCTCAGAGGTCCACTGTCTCAGAGGTCCCCTGTCTCAGAGGTCCCCTGTCTCAGAGGTCCACTGTCTCAGAGGTCCACTGTCTCAGAGGTCCGCTGTCTCAGAGGTCCACTCTCTCAGAGGTCCACTGTCTCAGAGGTCCACTGTCTCAGAGGTCCCCTGTCTCAGAGGTCCCCTGTCTCAGAGGTCCGCTGTCTCAGGGGTCCGCTGTCTCAGAGGTCCACTGTCTCAGACCTTTAGGGCTGAGTCACTGTAAAGGTACATGACAGGAACTGATGAGTGTTGGGTGTGTCTTCCTCAGTACACTTCCTCTCTGACGTACGATGCCGTGCTAGTGATGGCCGAGGCTTTCCGGAACCTTCGGCGGCAGAAAATTGACATCTCTCGTCGAGGAAATGCTGGAGATTGCCTGGCTAACCCAGCGGCTCCGTGGAATCAGGGCATCGACATGGAGCGCACCTTAAAACAGGTAAACCATACAAACACACCTTAAACAGGTGAACCATACAAACACACCTTAAACAGGTAAACCATACAAACACACCTTAACCAGGTAAACCATACAAACACACCTTAAACAGGTGAACCATACAAACACACCTTAACCAGGTAAACCATACAAACACACCTTAAACAGGTGAACCATACAAACACACCTTAAACAGGTAAACCATACAAACACACCTTAAACAGGTGAACCATACAAACACACCTTAAACAGGTAAACCATACAAAACACACATTAACCAGGTAATCCATACAAACACACCTTAAACAGGTAAACCATACAAAGCACACCTTTAACAGGTAATCCATACAAACACACCTTAAACAGGTAAACCATACAAAGCACACCTTTAACAGGTAAACCATACAAACACACCTTAAACAGGTAAACCATACAAAACACGCCTTAAACAGGTAAATCATACAAACACACCTTAACCAGAGGAGTTACAAAACACACCTTAAAACAGGTGAACCATACAAACACACCTTAAACAGGTAAACCACACAAAGCACACCTTAAACAGGTAAACCATACAAAGCACACCTTAAACAGGTAAACCATACAAACACACCTTAAACAGGTAAACCATACAAACACACCTTAAACAGGTAAACCATACAAACACACCTTAAACAGGTAAACCATACAAACACACCTTAAACAGGTAAACCATACAAAACACACCTTAAACAGGTAAACCATACAAACACACCTTAAACAGGTAAACCATACAAACACACCTTAAACAGGTGAGCTACAAAACACACCTTAAACAGGTAAACCATACAAAACACATCTTAAACAGGTAACCATACAAACACACCTTAAACAGGTAAACCATACAAACACACCTTAAACAGGTGAACCATACGAACACACCTTAAACAGGTGAACCATACGAACACACCTTAAACAGGTGAACCATACGAACACACCTTAAACAGGTTAACCATACGAACACACCTTAAACAGGTAAACCATACAAACACACCTTAAACAGGTGAGCTACAAAACACACCTTAAACAGGTAAACCACACAAAGCACACCTTAAACAGGTAAACCATACAAAGCACACCTTAAACAGGTAAATCATACAAACACACCTTAAACAGGTAAACCATACAAAACACGCCTTAAACAGGTAAACCATACAAACACACCTTAAACAGGTAAACCATACAAACACACCTTAAACAGGTAAACCATACAAAACACGCCTTAAACAGGTAAACCATACAAACACGCCTTAAACAGGTAAACCATATAAACACACCTTAAACAGGTGAGCTATAAAACACACCTTAAACAGGTAAACCACACAAAGCACACCTTAAACAGGTAAACCATACAAAGCACACCTTAAACAGGTAAATCATACAAACACACCTTAAACAGGTAAACCATACAAACACACCTTAAACAGGTAAACCATACAAACACACCTTAAACAGGTAAACCATACAAACACACCTTAAACAGGTGAACCATACAAACACACCTTAAACAGGTGAACCATACAAACACACCTTAAACAGGTGAACCATACAAACACACCTTAAACAGGTGAACCATACGAACACACCTTAAACAGGTGAACCATACAAACACACCTTAAGCAGGTAAACCATACAAAACACACCTTAAACAGGTAAACCATACAAACACACCTTAAACAGGTAAACCATACAAAACACACATTAACCAGGTAATCCATACAAACACACCTTAAACAGGTAAACCATACAAAGCACACCTTAAAACAGGTGAACCATACAAACACACCTTAAGCAGGTAAACCATACAAAACACACCTTAAACAGGTAAACCATACAAACACACCTTAAACAGGTAAACCATACAAAACACACATTAACCAGGTAATCCATACAAACACACCTTAAACAGGTAAACCATACAAAGCACACCTTAAAACAGGTGAACCATACAAACACACCTTAAAACAGGTGAACCATACAAACACACCTTAAACAGGTAAACCATACAAACACACCTTAACCAGGTAAACCATACAAACACACCTTAAAACAGGTGAACCATACAAACACACCTTAACCAGGTAAACCATACAAACACACCTTAACCAGGTAAACCATACAAACACACCTTAAAACAGGTGAAGTACAAAACACACATTAAAACAGGTGAAGTACAAAACACACCTTAAACAGGTGAGTCACCTTCACACAGGTAAGACTTGGTCGTGCAGTTTCGGCACCTTCACACTTGGGGGAGGCCAGGGTAAGTGATGTACGCTGACGTGCCTGAAAGCTCCTCTGCACCGTTAGTCGTGTGTGGTCTCAGCTCTGCTGCTGCGTGTATCTGAGCTGATTAAGCCGCGTCACGCGTCAGGTGTGTGGTACTGTTACATGCCCGATCAGGAATCATCTCAGAGAGCATGCAGCAATAAGAGCCATGCAGATCTTTCACACAGTGTACGCTCCGGTTCTGTACACCGATACATTCCACTGTGGCCACTCGACGGCCATGCACATAAAGAATTGTTAACGTAACGCGGTATAAGTGGTCTTCATAGCCCCTTACAGGAGCTCATAGGCTGGATTGGTCAGCTCTGCCGATACTGATACCACTGCTCAGGCTGAGGAACAGGTACTCTACTCCCCTACAGGAAGAACGCATAGCTCAGAGCTTGACTCAGTTATGCAAAACTGCTGTTTCAATTGACTTTCTTTTTTTTCTTTTACGTTTTTTACACAAACATTTCAGTGGCACTGAGTGAGTTAGCATCATTCAAACTCTCACCCTGAGATTTACAGTGCAGCGGCTCAGCTATGCATTTGCATGATGGTTTCGGCTACAGGATCTGTAATGGGGGACTGGTTTACCCCATGAGAGAATCGAACCAGCGAGCATCTCATTGAGAGCTCAGAGCTCTAGATCTTTCCAGGCTGGAAAGGGGATCAAACGGCTGAGCTCTGGCCGAGGGTGGACTAGCAGGAGACCGGGATGTCACAGGATCATATCGAATGAGATCTCTTTGTTCTATTGATATCTGATCCAGTCATTATGACCTGTATTGGAGTTATATCATATTGCTGCAGCCTGACTTATGATGCTTATGGCTTTTGTGTGTGTGTATGTGTGTGTGTGTGTGTGTGTGTGTGTGTGCTTGTGTGTGTGTGTGTGTGCTTGTGTGTGTATGTGTGTGTGTGTGTGCTTGTGTGTGTGTGTGTGTGCTTGTGTGTGTGTGTGTGTGTGTATGTGTGTGTGCTTGTGTGTGTATGTGTGTGTGTGTGCTTGTGTGTGTGTGTGTGTGCTTGTGTGTGTGTGTGTGTGCTTGTGTGTGTGTGTGTGTGTGTGTGTATGTGTGTGTGTGTGTGTGTGTGTGTGTGGGTGTGCTTGTGTGTATGTGTGTTTGTGTGTATGTGTGTGTGTGTGCGTGTGCGTGTGCTTGTGTGTATGTGTGTGTGTGTGTGCTTGTGTGTGCGTGTGTATGTGTGTGTGTGTGTGTGTGCTTGTGTGCTTGTGTGCGCTTGTGTGTGTGTGTGTGTGTGCTTGTGGGTGTGTGTGTGTGTGTGTATGTGTGTGTGTGTATGTGTGTGCTTGTGTGTGTGTGTGTGTGCTTGTGTGTGTGTGTGTGTGTGTGTGTGCGTGCGTGTGTGCTTGTGTGTGTGTGTGTGTGTGTGCTTGTGTGTGTGTGTGTGTGTGTGTGTGTGTGTGTGTGTGTAGGTGCGTATCCAGGGTCTGACAGGAAACATCCAGTTTGATCATTACGGACGCAGAGTGAACTACACCATGGATGTATTTGAACTGAGGAGTAATGGACCTCAAAAGGTGAGTGTTTGGGTATGGGTGTGGGTGTGGGTGTGTGTGTGTGTGTGGGTGTGGGTGTGGGTGTGTATACGTATACCTGGCTTCCAGCTATACACCTTTCACATCAAGTAATATGGAGTTGCCCCACAGCTGTGACACACCTCCACTCGTCTGAGAAGTTTGTCTGTGGAACTTCGTGTCCATTCGGTCAGAACACCGTGAAGGAGGTTAGACACGTATGGCACGCAGTCAACATTCCCGTTCACCCCAGAGGTGTTGAGTGGGGTTAAGGTCAGGATCCTGTCAGGGCCACTGGGTTTCCTCAACACCGAATCCACTACACCATGTCTTTATGGAGCTGGCTCTGTGCACATGGCCACAGTCATGGTGGAACATGGATAGAGTCGTCTCCAAACTGTTTACAGGAAGTTGGAGGTATATAGTTGTGTATATCGTCGCTGTCCAAAGAAAAACAGGTATCTCCAAAATGGCAGCTTTACAGGAGAGGCCAAAAACCTCACTCAATTTTAATGTAAGTCAATGGAACCAGACGTCCTTCCGAGCCCCTGTGGGCCTTTTCAGTTGGTCCGTTCATCATGCAAATCTCACACAGTGTAAACGGCAGCGGCTGTTTTCAAATGATGCATAAAAGTCAAAATGGAGATGTTTTTCATTGGACAGCGACAATATGTCTTTGCATCCTGTAGCATTTACATTGGCCCTTACTGGAACTCAGGGGCCATTATTCCTCCTCCACCAAACTTTATTGCTAGCACTGTGCATTCTGGTGGATAGCCTTCTCCTGGCTTCAGACTGCCAGATAGTTCGGTGTGATGCATCGGTCCAGGCAACTCCCAGGTTTGTGTACAGCTGCTCAGCCATATTAATCCATTTCAGGAATTTCTCCTGTTGTTGTTGCTTCCAGAAGCAGTTGGGAACGCTGTAGTGAGTGAGTTTATATGGTTGACATTCATTTTACAACACCAATGCTTACAGCTGACCACAGCAGATCATAAACTGACTTTAAACTGCAACAGTGGCATCCTACGATGGTGCCAGTCTTTGTCTGTGGAGGTTTTTGGCAACAGATGTGTCTGAAGCACTTTCATATTTGTGAGAAGATCAGATCCGAGCTAGTCCACTTCCATTAGGAATAAGAAAGCCAAAAGAAAAATGAGTTCAAAAAAAAGATAGCCACAGAGAAAACGGGACTCCTAACAACTACCTGGAAGACTGACTGGACCCACCAATAACGAGTCAT
>JAMWET010007622.1:160000-178069 GCA_024036415.1 Prochilodus magdalenae | reverse complement strand
AACCACAGCTAATGGTGACGCATTTCACTACTGGATTTCCTAATGATGTCTCTTTCCCCCATTTCATCCAAGGTTGTCGAAGCTTTTGATAGTGAGCTGCGGGACAGCCTAAGATATGGGAGTCGAAATGTCCATCATCAGTCAGGCACTATTCTATGGACAAAAATCCATGCGCTTTTCCACAATCAAGGCTGTGCCTGGAAAACACATCATCATAATTTTGGCAATCAGGTCAACAAAGTTTACTCCTTCCAGGAAATGGAGACACTTGGACCAGTCTTCAAATTTATTTTTGTCCTGAAGTCCAAGACTGGTCAGTTCACTGTAGTGGCTGGTTCTCAAATCCGTAACTGAGCTTTTAGCTGTCAGGCTTCCCTCCTGAACCTTTGGGGTCTCAACAACTCCCACTATTCTGACGAGTAATGACACTCTTTAATGTTTTTCAAAGTCTTCCAGAGCACTACAAGGAAAAAAACATCGGCCCACTTTTAGCATTCCTTCTTAAAGTGATCTCAGCTCGTTGTCCGGATTCACTAATTTTTACTGGGAGCCATCCCATCCTCCCCAAAGTGGTGAAAATGACTCTCCCCACTATATGTTGCGATGCACACAACGGGACGTTGCTAGGTTCTATCACAATCAGTTGCTTACCAATGTGGAGAGTGTGGAGCTTGGAGGCAAAACGCGCCCATAGAAGGTGGTCAACATAGGGCTTAAGCAGTCACAGCGCTTTTAAGTTTTTACTGTCCCCAATCTTTATCGGGATCAGTGTCTCCCCTCCATCTCGTCCAGAGTTGGATACAACAGACGCAAGAAACTGAGGTTTGGGCAGACTCGACCAAGAGAATCAGGTTTACTCAGGACCCTCCAGTACCCATCGTTTTCCTTAAAGTGCATTGATCAGCGGCTTTAGTTGACAGATTAGTGCCTATGATTAAAACTGGTCCAACTGCCATGTACGACGAGGACAGGGGACATACAAAGCTGAATCCGTTATAGCTCAAGCTTTTTTAAGTTACAGATGCCCTCTGGTTTTAGTCTGTTTCCCACCACATCCCACTAGGACAACATTCTGAGGGAGACAAATACTCCTCATCTAGTATACCTGCACCTCCTTAGCTTAGGGATAACATCTGCACGTTATGGTAGTCCGCCGATTGACCCACTGTCCAAACATGCCCCGCATTTCGAATTTCCCCTTGAAAAAGCACTGTAGTATAAAACAAATCATCACTCTGTGCTTGTGTTTAATGAGTGCGGAAAAATCACTGTCCTTGTCTTTTGATACTGTTTCACAATAGTTAAAGAGTAAACAGATTCCATGTCCCATCAGTGGATGAGTGTTGTCGATGGCCCCCATATTTTACCTCCTCTAACACAGGCGCTCTCTAGTTTTTCCTGGTCTGACCAGACCGTTTTTGAGTTGGCAGTCTTGCACTGCATCTGCAACAACGCAGTTAAATGCTGACATGTTCGGAGAAAAGCATTTGAAACAGAGAGCTTGTACATCCGGCAGTGGACATTGGGTGGTGTGTTCTGAGCTGCCACATACTATCTGCACCTGTTCGAGGTCCTTTGGTAGGAAAGTGGGAGTCACTGACGGGCTGACTGAGAGTTACTCACAAGAGCCTTTTTTTCCAACATGTTCAGGAACTCTGTCCAGGGTGGTCTTTTTCCTGCCAGCACAAGGACATTTGGCTCCAGCTCACAGTTATGAAACTGTCTCGGTGATGAATTAGTCCAGAACATGCCTCTTCACTCTCCTTAAATTCTTCTCGGCCACTCCCATTACATTTAGTTTTAGTTGACACTTTTTAGTCTTTTCGCTCCCCTCAGGAAACTCATCTAAAATGCTCTTGCACCTCACTGGCTAGTCACACAGTCACGCATAGATTTGCTTTTGGGAACACCAGAGCCAAGTCGTTTGTCTGGGCAGTTTTGAATGAACATGAAATGCTAGTTTCCATACTTCGGTTAAACATAGCCCTCCCTTCAACTTCTGAGACTTTGTTCAACCACTTCTGCTGGCCTTCTGTTCAACCTTTACCCAATAATCTAATGGTGTTTGTCCACTGGGCGTGTGGTTTTACAGCATAAAATCAGCTAGAGCTAACCCAGAACTTGACAGACTCACTGAAAGTCGCTGCCTCAAAAATTGTAAAACACTGCATTTACATTCAAACTACTCTGGAGTTATTTCTTATCCAGACCTTTGTTATGTCTCTTGCAGCCCCATCGAGCCTATTCAGTAATCTTCTTCCCCCACCAATTCTGAATTGGGGAGTTATTCTTTTGCTTAGGTAGGCTCTCATCAAACTCTCCCATTCATATGATGGTGCACTTATCTGGAGCTATAACCACGGAAATAGGTGGTTGTACTGACATCTGACTTGAAGCACCAAATTAAGTCTAGGATGCATCAATGACTGTTGGTATTCAACTGACTCAGACCCCGAGGCTGTTAGTGGTTGGCTTCATGATGAAGCCTTGTTGAGCCTGGCTCCACATCTGAGCTACGCGACCAGACTCGCTCTAATAGACGCACCAATCTCAGGAAAACCTATCTGTTGAATTAAGTCATTTCCATTAATATGACTACCTGAACATAGTGAGGCCAGCTTGTGTCTCTCTCATATGTATTGTTCGGGGGCTAAGTGGTGTAATTTCCCACTTCTTCGTGAACCTCTGGGATAGCAAACCATTACATTTCCTCCCAGTCTTGTGGTGTCGAAAAATAAAAACCATCTGGCCCCTCCACACCATCAAGTGGCTGAGGTCCCTACTTTCCCCATCACCCCTCGATGCCTTCCATGCTTTATTTACAATGCATCGGATCAATTCTTGACTTAAAAATGTACTGCTAAAGCAATCACTCTCAAAATTAATTTTTAAAAAAACCTGAAAGAAGAAAGAAAATTCTGTCCACAAGAAAAAAAAATGTTTAGTAAAACCCAAAATGTTTTGATAGAATGTTCAACATTCAGCGATTTTAAAAGTGGGGGGTACTGTTAGTGAGCCACGAGGTCCTCATCTGTTTTTTGGCTTTGAGTCCCCTGCGGCCGCAGTCGTCACTCCGCCAGCAACCACGGTGGTCCTGATACCTGCTGACCAAATCTTCGGAATCCGGGGTCACGGCCACCACTTTTTGTAACCGTTGTACATCCTGCGTTGTGTCTATTTTTGGTTGTTGATTTAAAAAGAAACGCCGACATTCAGCTCAGCTCTTTACCCTTGCATTTAATTTCTCCAGCCTGCATAAAATGCACACAAAGACACACATGCATCAGTTAGCTGGCCGTTTTAGCTCTTGCTCTCGGGCAGCTCCGCCTTCTCTTAATAGAGCATTTTCCAGAGAGAAGAACAATGAAATTTATGAATAACATTTAAATTTTTACAAAGATATACATTTATGAACCAAAAAAAAAGAAAAAAAAAAAAAAAAAACATTATATACATATAAAAAAAACAATTAAAACTAAATTTAAAAATATATTTCATTCACCCGGTATGCTAACCAGTATGATATTCATGTGTGTATGACAAATATAGCTCCCAGTAGCTCAACATACCTGCATAAAAATGCACACAAGACACACAGGCATCAGTTTTTTAGCTGGCGTGCTCTCTTGCTCGGCTCTCGGGCAGCTCCGCCTGTTAAGAGCAATCGTGCATTGGTTTACGAGGCTAGCACATTACAACACACCGGTGCACGAAAAGTTTTTACCACTTCTTTAAAATAAAACACATGCTATTACGTGGCTAACGCCGGGGTTTTTTGCCTACTGGCCCCCTCCTCTTTGCCTTATCTTTGGGTCATGTCATTTTATCAAAATAAGAATTTAAACTAAAAACAACAAAATAATTTAGGGTGACTGGTTTAGCGTCTGGGGGCTGGGTTGTCTGGGTTCTTGTTTTCTTTTCTTTTTCTCTTAATTAGCCAAGTCACACAAGCCCTTAACAATTCCGCCTTTCCTTCACACAACAGTTGCACCGCGCCCAGCGTCGTAAAAAACAGCACTAAAACACTCATAAAAACAGTGTTTTTTTTACTTTAATTAAAACAAAACACAAACATGTTGCTAAATAATTCACTGATTAAATTAACCACTTGTGTGTCGAACTTAGAACCGATAGAGCAGTTTTAGAACACAAAATCACGGAGCTGCATCATAACATACCTTCTCTTAATAGAGCATTTTCCAGAGAGGACGAGAGTTGGAAAGGCAGCTCACTCACGAAAGAGCTGCAAAGACTCCACCCACTTGGCCATATTTTTAGTAATTAAATTATATTTATTGGTTATAGTTATGTATAAAAATAGTTTTATATAAATAATTGGATCAAGAAAATAAATAAATCTGAGGAATTGTTAACAAAAAAAAATATATATATTAAAAAAAAATCCCATCTCTCAGCCCTCTGTGAAGTGCTCCAGCAACTGAAAACAGCAGAACAACTTTCAAAATAAAATCCATCACAACCCAGAATAATCTAGTGGAACAACATCACACTGCCACATATGGTTCTTAAAGAGCCTTTATGAACTCTATATGACACCAAAAGGGTTAAACTACAGTAAGAAGGCTGCTATAGCTGTACACCACATGACCAAAAGTATATGGAAACCTGACACACCTCGGGGAGCTTGCTGGCCATCAATCCACATTAATGTGGAGCTTTCCACTAGATTTGGGAGTGTGTACGTGGACAGCAGAAATCTTACAAACTGACTTGCAGCAAATGTGGCATCCTATGACTCATCACTCATCTGTCATGTTCACAGTTATTGAGCTCTTCAGTTTGACCCATTCTACTGCCAGTGTTTGTTGTGGGGTTTTGCTGACATACCTACAACTCAATAATTAGCAAAGTAATCATACTAAGATAGTGTGTACATAAATACATCACAGCACAGTCGCACAAATAGTTGTACCCAGAAGGAATCAACAGACAGGAAAGAAACTTGGTGGCGAGGTTTGACATCCTGATACATGCGAATGAGTCAAGTTTCACGTTTAGCTGCACGTGTGAGGCCGACATTCAGCGAGCAGTGATGCCCTCCATGAGTCATCCTGTGAGTGCCAGCACCATTGTTAGACGGCTGCACCACACAGGACTACATGCACATAGACCGATACGACAACTGCCCTGAACACCACGTCAGCGTCGCCAAAGACAGCAATGGTGTCGTACCAGACTGTTATGGAGTGACTCAGAATGGCCGCGAGTCATCTTCAGTGAGGAGACCCAGTTTTGTCTTGGTGGAGACGACCAATGAATCTGTGCATGGAGGCACCGTGGTCAGTGGCAGCCGTAAAACGTTTGAGGTTACACACTCAGAAAGCCTTGTCTCACTCCACCTCCACCCCTACTGCAAAACTTAGCAGGAACTGTGTGAGAATATTCAGGCTGCATGGGATGGATTGTCACAGGACACCATTAGGAGCCTCTACAGCTCCATACTGAGACGGAACAAACATGGTGGCCCAAAACCACACGGAGAGACACTTCTGTACGTGTAGCTCAGGAGATATTGCCCATATCAGTAAATGTATAGAAACATGTATTGTTCCTGTTAACATTTACCCTCCTGTCAGCATTGCAGTCTGCACTTTCTGGGTGCAGCTCTACTTTTAATGATGAGTGTATCCGTCTGCTTCTGCAGGTCTGCAGGCCTCTATCTGCCTGTCCGTCTCTCCTTCTCATAAAGTGATGATGAAGCGATTCTGGCGCACCACCAGAGTCTCTAATTAATCTCATTGTTTAGGGGATTTCCTCTCCTGTTGCGTTTCCATGGAGGTTGCCACGGTATCACCCCTCTGATCTGCGTAATCCGGGCTGCTATGGCCCACAAACCCCACTCCTGCCCTCTGTCTCTTTCTCTCTCCCTCTCATTCCTCTTCTCTACCCTCCGCTCTCCTCCATCCTCCTTCCTTTTCTTTTCCCAGATTCCGGATAGGCAGAGGCCAGGCTCTGGAACACCGCTTTCGGAGACAGGAGGGATTTACCAGTTTGGCTTAGAAACGAGAGAAGAGAGAGGGAGAGAGACAGAGCGGTCACAGTGTGTTAACCATGTCTGTGGTCACTAATCAAAGCCTCTCTGGTGCCCCTTTCAGAATCAGGATGTGCTTAAAGCGCTTTTACCAGAGGGCTTCTAATAAAAGCATCAGTGAGAACACTGCCTCAGTGCGGCTTCAGAGGGCTCTGAATAGACAGGGTGTTTGTAGATGAGCTTATAGAACATATGACCAAGGCAATAACGTATGCCAAAGTTTGAGCACCCCCTGGTCAAAATGAAATTTAATGGATTCTCTGTTTTATTAATTTTGGTGCACAGTTTCTATTTGTTTGCTGATTTTAATCAATTGGAAAAAACAAAACATACAATTATAACATGTGCCGTAACTTTGGCACAGGCCACCTTTTACCTCCAGTATGTTAAATTCAGCAAGCAATGTAACAAAGTGTGTAGAGGATGCATTATGTTATTTTCACAGAAAATCAACAGTATATGAAATTAAATGTACTGAAATGCCTTGAAATGTAACTCATTCCAGCTATCTAAACAGAACATTGTATTTCCAAAACAGAATCCTTACATGACAAGGAAAATGTTTTAATGAATTGTTTTTGGGATTTCCATACAACAATTTGCAACAATACAACATTAAAAAGAAAACAAGAAAAGTGCAAAACAGGAAATGTTCTTGTTCTGACAGTGTCATGCCTGCTGGTTCTCCTCTCACCTCCGATCTCCTGGACTCCATTTCCCATAATCCACCACCCGATGTCACGTGTTCACCCTGTTGCCTCGCCCTAGACCTCCAGAATACTGATTGGACCACCTGTTGTTAATTTATCCGTTTGGATAAATACTTCCCTCTGGCTCATTGCGAAGTATTGCCATTCTTTTGCATACTGAGCGTTCTCTCCATCAAAACCAGCACAACACGTCATGCTAACAGCTTTTTCCCCAGAGCTGTAGCGCTCCTCAACCACAGTGGACACCTCCCACTGTAAACCTCAAAACATACAACTGAACTGTACCAAACCGGACTGAACAGCTATTTGCACTATGACTATTTGCACTATGACTAATTGCACACCTGTACAGATGGTCCTCTTTTCTGTTAAAATATTCCAGTTCATCTGTAACTTTTCCTATATACTAATGACATTTTTCAACTTAATTCTGTTTTACATCTCCTCAGCTTCTTCAAGCTTTTTTAATTACCGTTATAGTACTTTTTTTACTTTTTTTAATTTATCCCGCTAACCCTGTTTATTGTTTAGTTGTTTTTTCCTTTAGTTTAATACTGTAAATAATCTGTGTTCTGTGTTTTTGTTACTTGTTTTTGTTACTTGTCATACGTGTTGCTCTCACCAAGACAAATTCCTTGTATGTGTAACATACTTGGTGAAATAAAGAGATTCTGATTCTGATTCTGATTCTCTTTGTCTGACTTTGTTACTCTGGCTTTGATTCTCTGGTTTACTCTTCTTGTTTATTCCCTTTGGGGAATAAACAAGAAGTCTGATTGTCTGTTTGGTTTGACCCTTGCCTGTTTATTGATTACGACTCAGTTTGCTCTCGATTGCATTTCCTGTTCTTGGTGTTGCTGTGTCTCAGTACAACATATTTAATAAACTGTGCCTTGCTTTTAGTTCAGCGCACGTCACAATCTGTTTGTCCATCGTCACATACAGCAACGTTATATAACCTTACAACTATATAACGTTCATATAACTTGAGCTTTTAATTTTAAACACAAGTTTTAATTTTTTATTCAACTTTTTTATATTTTTATTCAATAAAATTACTTTGACATTGTAAAAAAATTTAATTCAAAAATAAAATAATTCAAATTAAAAGTTGGACTGACAAAACCCTTTTGTACGCAGTGTACCTGTTAATGAATTGATGCTTGCAATACATTCTGCAAATCAAAACCATTTATTTATTATTGAATTATTTATTTCACACCTGTCTCAGGTGTCAAAGAGTGCATGTAAGACTTGCAGACTGTTGCAAAGCTGAATTTGTCTTTGTGTTCAGAGAGCAATTACATATCTTCTTGTTCTTATTGCTCTAACATTGACTGAATGAAACATTGCCTGCTCCAACATTTAAGATGGAATGGACCTTTTATGCTTTGTGTGTGAAGGAAAAGGCTCTAAGTGTTGTTTAAAGGTGTGCTGTCGTCCTCCTGGTGTTTTCACTACTACTCAGGCTTTATTACAGTACACTTGTGTTGAGTTACACATTCATTCTGTGGTAATCTTAGTTACACATTCATTCTGTGGTAATCTTAGCATTTTTGTTCACTTAAAAAAGAATAGGCACAGAGCATCTTACATCCCTTTATTATACTGAGATATGTGTTTTGGGTTTATGAAAGACTTGCAGTGAGGGTGTAATGGATAGAAATATGTATGTGTATATAAGCTCACCAGACAGAAAATTAGTCACCTGTGCCTCAAACAGACATAATGGCGTGTAATACCTCCACAAGCATGAATAACAGCTGTGATTGTATTTGGCATGGACTGGACAAGTTTCTGGATGTAGGCCACATCAATGTTCAGACACTCGTGCATCAAAGCAGTGCCAGATTTGGTGGATGCTGGATATAACTATATATCCAAACCCCCATGCTTGACAAATGAGATGATTTGCTTTGGATCATCTGGGGTAGCTCCTATCGTTCTACCCGTTTTCTTCATTCCGTCACTCTGGTATAGGTTAATCTTCAAGTCATCCATCCTCAGGACTGTCCAGGAATTCTTCTACTGGCTCTTTAATGCACTTTTTAGCCTTCCACAACCCGACCTTCCCGAGACTTTCCAATGATTTGCATCTTGTAGTAAATCTTTAGAGGTCATGCTGGTGTATTCTTATCTTTATGGCCTTGTCCACATCTCCACTAGGTCCCGCAGAGTGTTGCTTCATTGTGGCTGAGAGTAATCTTCTAATCTTCAGTCATCCACTACTGTGGTTTCCTATGGTCTGCAGGTGGTTTGCCATCGCTAAATTCAGCAGTATGTTCTTGTTCTTAACAGACAAATATGACATAGTTTTTGTTGATGCTTTGGCTGTATGTTTGCTGTATATATATATATATATACATATACAGTGGGGTGCGAAAGTATATATATACATATATATATATACATATGCATAGTATATACATAATTTACACTCACACACACACACATACACACACACACACATATACACACACACACACATATATATATATATATATATATATATATACACACACAGGGGTTGGACAATGAAACTGACACACCTGTCATTTTAGTGTGGGAGGTCTCATGGCTAAATTGGACCAGCCTGGTGGCCAATCTTCATTAACTGCACATTGCACCAGTAAGAGCAGAGTGTGAAGGTTCAGTTAGCAGGTAAGAGCACAGTCCTGCTCAAAATACTGCAATGCACACAACATTATGGGTGACATACCAGAGTTCAAAAGAGGACAAATTGTTGGTGCACGTCTTGGCTGTGCGTCCTGTGTGACCAAGACAGCAAGTCTTTGTGATGTATCAAGAGCCACGGTACATCCCGGGTAATGTCATCATACCACCAAGAAGGACGAACCTCCACCAGCATCACGTAGTGACCTGGGCACTATCCACCTGGCAAGAAGAATGGCTTAACATTATCCCTCTGACCGATTGTGGCAGGTGACGCAGTATATGTCATTCCCAAGACGAACTGACGCTGTATTGGCCGCAAAAGGAGGCCCTACACCATACTAATAAATGATTGTGGTCTAAAACCAGGTGTTTCAGTTTCATTGTCCAACCCCTGTACATATATATATATATATATATATATATATTTATGTGTAAATTTTATATATGTAATTTATATTATACATATTTTATATGGGTGTTGAAACTTTTGCATACGTCTGTATATACATAAACATAGCATCATAAACATACACTTTCAGATACACTCAGATTGCGAGCATAGTAGTATTTGATGTAGAACTGTTTATAATTCGCCTCATAAGGAGCTTGTATTTATCCGATTCCCACCACTGCATTACTGCTCATTTCTGTCAGTGGTGGCGACAGTACACAAACCATCTACTTGAATTTAGATGGCCAAGGTAAAACATTCCTCGGTGTCAGTAGAAGTTCCTCCCTTTAGACCTCCACTTCAGTAAAAGTATTTACTATTTACCTTCAAATGTACTTAAGTATGGAAAGTAAAAGTAGCTGATTTATTATGGCTCCAGTGTTCTATTATCATTGTTGGAACAAGACTCTTAATCAGCTCATTGCGGATGAATAGACTCTAGTGCCACTCTCAGTTCAGCAGCCTTTAATAGAAGGTCATTAATTAGTCACTGATGTCTATTCAAATTATCATAAGCACAAAACACTGACGGAGAACAGCTTCCATTAGGGGGAACCAAGCTCTGTCCAACAGGTCCAAACCAGCTGAAAACACAGTGACCGATGTATTCTGATTAGCTTCACACTTCGTTTGTTTAGACATGTTACATATTTATGTACACATAAGCCAAAAGGAACGACAGATACAGCCATAATGTAGTGGAGTAAACACTAAAATATCAAACTTTGAAGTTTCCCAGAATGGAAACACTTAAATAAAGATAGGCGTAGCTCATATAGGACGTGGCATTCTCTGGGTCTGCTCAGTTTTATAAAAGAACAGTCTGAAATGCCAATGAAGAATCTGCCATCATGCTAACGTTAGCTTGGCTGAATGAAAGAAACCCGGCGTGACCTTCGACACATGTACAAAACAAATACCATTCGGAACCTGCAACACATTTTCACACACAGAAAGAACTGTGCTGAATAACAACTGAGATGAAAATAATAACCCAACAGATGAGTCAATAACATTTGGATTCAGTAATTGCTGTCACATCCTTCTCCAACCATGTGAGAGATCTTGGGCAGATACTCTGCGGGTGACATCCATTACTTACTCTTATTGTCCTGCTTTTAATTAAGTGCATGTGGTGATTAGGTTTTTGATGAGTATGTTGTTTTTGTGCTCAGACTCATGTCGTCCCTGTGGGCAAGTATGTCATTGAAAGCAGCCTATTTTCCAGGGAAGCCTTAAAGCCATAAAGGGGTATTACAGATCTATGCATATCTGTTGATGATTAAAAGCTATGCAGTGTGGGGTGTTGCTCCACTGTTAATCCATACTGAGTCATGTATTGCCAAAGCAATATTTAACAATTCATAATGACACACAGCTTTAGCTCATCAACAGCTCCATCTGCATAAACCACACTGCATTTTTCCCCTGCTTGTTTTCCATTGTTTTGTGTCCGTGTTGTATTATTTATAATATAGCATTTATGTGGATTTGAAGTTTTATTTATGTTTACTGGCATGTATTACACTGATTTATGATATTCTTACAAGCAAAAATACTGAGTTGTTGCTCAGAGAAATAGTTTTAAGAACGTCCTTACATGCCTAAGACTTTTACACAGTACCATATACACCAATCAGCCAAAATATTATGACCACATGCCTTTAATACCAAACAGCATGCTGCCAAACAGCACCGCACCACCGTTTGGAATCTGGGACCAAGACATTAGCAACAGATCTTTACGTCTAAGTTGGAGCTGCCACACATCTCACTCGTTGTTCCAGTATAACCTCTACATGCTTGATGGGATTGGGATCTTGAAGGCCAGGGCAACATCTTAAATCTTCATCATATTCCTCAACCCATTCCCTGAACAACTGTGTCTAGTGGGGCCGGCCGCATTAGTCTGCTGAAAGAGAATACGGCCATCAGGGAATGCCATTGTCATGAAGGGCTGCGCACGGTCCGTGGTGATGTTCAGGTAAGTGGTATGTGTCAAACCTACATCTACAGGAATGCCTGAATCCATGGTTTTCCAGCAAACACTCATCAGAGCATCATCTCCCTTCACTGGCTTGTCTTTTGACCCCAGTGTAACCTGGTGGCATCACGTCCCGATTAAACGGTGCACATGTACCATGGCACATCGGTCCAGGGTCCAGATTTGACACACTTATGTGTCCACTGCATGTGCTTTTGATGGTGGACAGGGGTTATCAGGGGCAATAAGCCACAATCACCATCTTCTGGCAGTTTACAGACATAGGAAGCTTCCTTGCCCTTGTGCATTGAGGAGCCTGGGGCTCTTAACACTATGACGGTGTTGTCGTTTATCCCTTCTCCGCTGACTGTTGGTAGGCACACACCAGTGCTGATGAGGCTAACATAGCTAACAGTTAAGGCTAAATGTAAGCATAAATCCACACACAGCCCAGTCACCTAAAATACGCCACCTGTTTGTGCGGTGTCTGACACTGCATGACGTACTGCTGTCTGTAAAAACAGTAAATACATAAAGACCAGTCAAAGTATGGCACATAGCTACAGACATGTATGTAACAACCATAGGCAGAAGCAGCATAACCATTTTCTAAGATACTGTATCAGTACGCCATACAGTGCAGAAACCAGGTACGTTTATTTGCCATTCCTTAACGACCTGACATAGCGTGGGGTGAGTGTTCACTACAGCAGCATAACCCCATAGCTGTAGTGCACAACGTATAAGTGCATGCAGACAGACAGACCAGTTTCAGCTGAGGGCATTTCCTTCCCCTTTATTCCTTTAAAAACTACACGCATGAGTAACGGGCTTTAATAAGCCCATGAGACAAAGTAGTAACCTACTTCAGAAGTTACCGTCACCTTTTTAGCTTTGGCAGAAATTCTGAGAGCTGAACAAAAAGTTCTGAAAGTGAGGAGGAGGCTGAGGAGGAGTGGATGAAGTCAACGCAGCCTGGCAGTCATCAGGCAAGAGCTGAGCTTCAGTATGGCCAGCATCTGCATAGAACATGCAGGCTTAAATAAATCCAGATTGAGAGACAGAGGCTCAGAGAGAGAGAGAGAGAGAGAGAGAGAGAGAGAGAGAGAGAGAGAGAGAGAGAGAGAGAGAGAGAGAGAGAGAGAGAGAGAGAGAGAGAGAGAGAAGGAAAGAGGGGGTGAGAGAGAGAGAGAGAGAGCGAGAGAGAGGGAGTGAGAAGAGAAGGAAAGAGGGAGTGAGAGAGAGAGAGAGAGAGAGAGAAGGAAAGAGGGAGTGAGAGAGAGAGAGAGAGAGAGAGAGAGAGAGAGAGAGAGAGAGAGAGAGAGAGAGCGAGAGCGAGAGCAAGGGAAAGAGGGGGTGAGAGAGAGAGAGAGAGAAAGAGAGAGAGAAGGAAAGAGGGGGTGAGAGAGAGAGAGAGCGAGAGAGAGGGAGTGAGAAGAGAAGGAAAGAGGGTGTGAGAGAGAGAGAGAAAAGGAAAGAGGGAGTGAGAGAGAGAGAGAGAGAGAGAGAGAGAGAGAGAGAGAGAGAGAGAGAGAGAGAGAGAGAGAGAGAGAGAGAGAGAGAGAAGGAAAGAGGAGGGTAAGAGAGAGCCATGAGTTTTGGGTCATGCAGGTTGGTTTACTCTGATGATGTTGTCTTCTATAGATAGATAGATAGATAGATAGATTTTCACTTTCTTTCTTCTTCACCTTTTACTGCCTGACTTTATCTGTCTCTGTCCCTTACCCTTCTCTCTTTCACTCTCTAACTCTCTCTCTCTCTCTGCCTTTCTCGCTCCCCTTCCCCCTCTCTCTGTCTGTCACTCACTTTCTATCTAATCCTCCTCCCCCTTTCTCTCTCTCACTCACTCTCTCCGTCATACAGGAGTGTTGGTCTTATGTTCTCTGTGCCAAAGCTGGAATTCCTCTGTAATGTAGCCACAATCCCACAATGCCCCACCATCGCCCTGCCAGGTCAGACCTCCGTGGGCGAGAGAGCTTTTGTCAAAGCATCCATCTTTCTCTTTCTTTTTTGTGTTTGATGTGAACGTTTAGCCCAGCGCTGGATCTGTCGGCTAAACGGAAAGGCAGACCCTGTTTGAATGCCATCGCCTCCCTGGCAAGGGCTGCTGTACATGCAAAACCTGGAAGCCAGTGAATTGGGCCTGTTTACGGTAACTGTCTGATCAGCAGCTTTATTCAGACTATAAAACAGATTCCTGCTACTGTAGCAGCGTTCTTTCCGAGATGCGTCTTGTAGGTCTACAATTAGACTGCGATCCATCTGTATACCTTATTGTTCCCCCTTCACCCTGTTCTTCAGTGATCAGGACCCCTACGTGACCACGGAGCAGGTACTACGTGATTGGTGCATCATTCCCAGCACTGCTGTGGCAGTGTACAACGGGGGGGTTGTGTGTTGTGCTGGCAGCAGTGCAGCTGGAGTGTTTAAACACCTCAGTGTCACTGCTGGACTGGGAATAGTTCACCAACCCAAACTATCCAGTTAACTCACCTAAACATGAAACAGTAAAGTTTCTCAGGAAAGGAGTTGATGGGATGGTTCAAGATGCTGGAGCAGGAGCACATGTACTGCAAACACTTGTCCCCCGGAAGTACAACCCTTCTTCCCTTTATGAGGACCAATTACTGCTGGTGTCCCCAGAGGCCACCAGTGGTATTGCACAGTAAAAAAAAAAAGTGTCCTGTGGGAAGTGTCCTGTGGTAACCTAACAATGGGAGAAATAACAGCAAGTAATTGTAGTTGAATTCAAGCTGTGTCTGTCCATCAGCTGTTCATCTGGCCAATGTAGCATTAGCTTAGTTGGAAGCTGTCATGCTAGCTGGCTAGCCCATGTGCAAGTTGTTTTTGCTCTTATCATCAGAATTATGAAATGACTCCATGGACAAGACTGATTTATCCTCTGCCTTGCCTGTTCCAACATCAGATCACAGAATTTCAAACCCAGTTTTAACCTAATCCCATTTCACCTCATTCCCCAACCTCTTAGCCCTAGGTGTCCGGTGTGCCTGTTCATGCCTGGGGATAGAATGTCCAGATTTCTTGTGGGCTAGACATGTAGAGCTAGATGTTTGGAATGCATAGCCCCCATCAAATAGAGGTTTTTCAGAGCCATACTCCAAAACGGAGTGTTCTGAGAAATTCCCCAGAATGCCTTATAACCCACAAATGTAACAGTTCCAGATTTTCTCTCTTACAAATTACAATAACCACAGTGCTATTAGGTTTAACGTCACTTCAGTGTGTTATAGTCCCTATTCTTCATAACAAGCATGAAAAGAACCCCTAGTAGTATATGTGTTCATGTCTCGGTAGCTAGCTAGCTAAGGTTACACCATTAATGCTGACTTCTGCATGACAGTCCTGCATTTTAAATGCGGTAATGTCGCACTGTCTCCTGCTCGCCATCCATTCGCATTTTGGAGGAATTTGATGTCCTAAATTAATGAAGTTCAGCTAGTTATACTAACACAAGGCTAAAGCTGCCTTCTTATGAAATGCTTTATAGACCATTAACAGTGCTTTAAAACCTACTCTGTAACATACAGGTATCTAGTGTAAGGATTTATGAATGGAGTGATATGTTCCCCTCCTTTGCTCCCAGTGAGAACTCTGGCAGCTGCAATTTGAATCAACTCGAGCAGTTTGACTGTCATTTTTGAAAAGCAGACCATTACAGTGATCAATCCTGCTATCAGTAAAAGGTGTGGATGAGTTTCTCTAGGTTTGGTTTAGTCAGAAAATCTCTAATCTTGTTTCTAAGGTGAAAAAATACAGATATAGTAGCTGCATTGATGTTACTGTAAACTGAGACCAGACCAGAGTCTATTAGAATACCAATGTTACAAGCTAGCTCCTTAGATTTTAGGGCTTCTGAATCCAGATAGACAGCTACTCTGTATCTTTCATTGCTATTTCCAAATACGATAATTTCTGTTTCACTGATATACAGCAGCAGAAAGCTAGTACCATCAAGTTAATGATGTGCTCAAGGCACCTTCAAAGTGAGTCAAGGGGAATATTTCAACGCTAGCCTAGCCACTGTAACTCCAAGGGGTCAATGTAACCCTGGAAAGCAAGATGTATGGGATTGGGCCTCAGTGTCTTCTTATGCACTATAACATGATGCTGAAGCTAACATTACATATGCATATAATTCTAACTTAAGCAAAGTGATAGTCTAAAACAGCAGTGATATGTCCTGTGTCCTGGATCATAGACACTCTAGTTACACTAGCCTTGCCGAGTCTTGTCTCGCTTACATTTGAATAGTATAGCTAAACGACAGCGATAGCTCTGTACCAAGCCTCAGATGTTCTTGGGGAAGGGAAACGTGTGGATGTCAAACATGTTCTTCTTTTGGTCTTTAAGTCTTAACAGCCTCTTTCTGTCAGGACTTTACTCAGATCAGTCAGTGACAGGTCTCCACAGAGATCAAAGTGTCGGACACGCCGAGGGGAAGAGGAAACACTTCTCTCTGAAATTACGCTGAGGGTGAGCCCCCCAACATTCCTCACGCACACTCGCACTCACACCCTCCTGTCTGGACGATGAGTCTCATTTGTCACGGTAAGCATTGCTAGCTAAAACACAACCGACTCAGCTCCTAGAAAATAAAGCATATCATCGCTGTCCAAAGAAAAACAGGTATCTCCAAAATGACAACTTTACAGGAGAGGCCAAAATCCTCCTTTAATTTGAATGGAAGTCAATGGAACCAGACGTCTTTCCAAGCAGTTTTGGGCCGTTTCTGTTGGTCTGTTCTTCATGAAATTCACACACAGTGTAAACAGCAGCTCAGGTGATCAAATAAGGTGTAAAAGTAAAAATCAACAAAAATGGACATACATGTTTTTCTTTGGACAGCGACTATATATAACTTGGATCATATACAAGATGGATCATTTTTCCCTAAAAATAAGGATTAATTTCTTTATGAAGGATTATATATTTAAAATAAAGGTGCATAAAAGGGTTCCACTCTAGAATAACCACTTTTAGCCCCCATAGGACACTTTCAAAGTAAATGTAATTAAAACATTCCTCTTTATTGTATTTAAATATTGTTAGTTTATATAAATATTAGTTTAATATATGCAATAACTTTTGCACAGGTCACATTTTATGCTGTAGCCCCCCACCCCCCAAATTTGACCAAGGGCACCCACATTTTTACATGTCACTGTAGAGTTACGGTTCTAAGGGTTTGTCCTAGACTCCTACAAGAACCATTTTGCCATGACAGACTCATCTTTGAAATCAAACACATTCTTTTCCTTCACACTGTGATGTATTCCTGTGAAGCACTCATTAGGGGGGCTCGCTGTGCTAGCTGAGTCTGTGATGGGTGGGGGTGGTGGGAGGAGAAACATGATATTGAGCCTGAACAGCTTTTTATGGGCTTCAGATACTCAATACCTGAGTACTTGTTCCCAAATTCGCCCTTAGAAATGACATGTGTAGCTTTAGTTCTTCATCTGACAGAAACATCTACTCAAGAATGTGTACTTTAGTAAAATATTGCACTACAGACATTAATATCTTGGCATATCACATTCTCTCATGTCTAGTTGATATGCCTTATATTTATCAGTGATATTAGTAAGCCAGGTTGTCTATATACTGGCAGGTAATTTGGCATCTGTTAAGCATTTTTCATAAGACAAACAAAATGACCTGCCAGCACAGTGAGAACATTCGACTTACAAAAAACATTAAAAGAAAATCATCTAGAAATAATTTAGATGATCTTAAAATAAGTTTTCAAAATGAGACATATACGATATATTAACTGGACATAAGATAACAAGCACAATGTTTCTGGAAATGAATTTTATTAGCTATTTAGATCATCTTAAAATAACCTTACAACAATCTCATAATGAGAAACGTACCCTCTAACTACAGGGTCTTTTTACTCGCCAAGAGACCACTGACATATCATACACAGTGTGATGATCTGACCTCACGAGTACACTGCGGAGTGAAAGCAAATGAAAGGACCTCTCATTTAGGTAGTTGTATGATTATTGTAGATTATTATTTCACATATTTTTAGTTTGTTTGTTTGTTTTTTTACTTGTTTAAGTGATTTTAATAAGCCAAACATTCTCGCCATACAGGCGGATACATTTACAAAATTACCTGCAGATAAAAAGACAAAATCACTAAAATCACTTAAAACAATGTAGAAATG
>JAMWET010007622.1:145000-155000 GCA_024036415.1 Prochilodus magdalenae | reverse complement strand
CAGCTGTCTGTATGTTCGGAGGTCTGGGGGAAGGTCCTCTGATCTTGGTTGGAGGTGGAGCTCGGTGACACTGTAATGTAAAGTGTGAGTGACTGTTAATGGCCAGGTTCTGATGTTTTGGTGGTGGGGTGGGGCGGGTTGTGTTTAAGATGGTGCTACTGATGATAAAATGAACTGAGTTCTAAATAATTAGGTGCTCACTGAACAAGTTTAAGCCTCTCCTTCTGAACTCCCTGAACTACAGCAAGCCCTGATGATAATAGCGTAGTGGATCAAGGATGTGTGTAAGTTCTTGGTAGGCAGTATTGTAAATAGGGTGTTGTGGATGTTATTAGGGTCCCACTGTGTTATTTGTGCTGTTCTGTGCTGGGTTGTGGGGGCTGGTTAGTGGGTATTACTGTCTACCAGCCAAGTATATGGCTAGAAGAGACCTGTCTGGTTTCAGCAGTGCTTAGTGGCGGTTCTCCGCTGCTGCATTTAACTAAAGCTCAATGTCTCTCGCATCACTGTCTTACCAAGATGTCACATTTGGTGTCAGAGATGGGATAGTGTCCCATAAAGAGCTGGAGAGGAGCAGCGCTACCACAAACCCAAAGGACATCAGAGAAACTGAGCCAGATTGAAGACTGGGGTAGAAGAAGCAGCACCTGCCACCCTAGCTGGCCTTTAAGCAGTCACAGCTGAGGCAAGGAGTACCAAGGCATGGGAAGGAAGACAAGGTGTTCAGTCTCTTGACTCTAGCGCCACTAGTGAGAGGATGCAGCCTTGAGGGGGTCAGGGGTTGCACTTGGTCGAGGACAGTAGACTATCCAAAAATCTCTACAGTAGGAAGTCCACGGCGGGGACATTCTGCTTAGACTTTGCGGGGTCACTGTGTCGGCTCTCGAGGGGGCTATGTGGTGTCCTGCTACTGGCTTACACGGTCATTGGGACTGCGGCTGCGATACAAGAGACATTACTACAAATAGGTTACTGTGGACGGCATTAGTGCCACTCTGTGCTGGACTGTGGGGCTGGTTAGTGGGTGTTATTGTCTAACAGCCAGTAAAAGCGTGTGGCTGTAAGTGACCTGTCTGCTTTCTGGCCATTTCAGTAATACTAAATGGCTGTTCCCCCCCGCTCCCCCGCCGCTGTGTTCAATTAAGGACCTTCATCTAAAGCACAATGTTTCCCGCATGTCCTTTGGTGCCAAGACTTCACAATGTGAATGCATTATGTATATTGGATGAAGCTTCATGCTAAATGGCAACCAGCTTTACTAACTGGCATTCATTGTGTGACTTGAATGTAGGGACAGTTCGCTGCATGCCGACTCCACAGACACGTTCTGGAGCCCTCTCTTTCCCCAGGAGACCACGGGACGGTTGTCATTTTCAAAAAATGTTTCTAGCTCAATGTGAACAATATGTTTTCAGAGCCTGAGCCCCTGCAGAGGAATGCAGAATCTGCATCTTATTAAGACCGGGTTATAAACTTATCATGACAGGAGGGAAAAAATCAGCTTACTAAATCACTGTATCTGCTGGATGAAGTTATAGATGAAGGCAGTATATCTTTCGTGTGGCCTTGTGACCCGTGTTGGTCATTAACAATGCCAACATATGCCATTACTTAACTCTCAGAAGTCAAGAGTTATTAGTTCCAGAATGATTTACCTTCTTAGTGTCTGAAGTTTTTCAGAATAATTCAATTCAAGTCAACTTTATTGTCATTGTACTAATACAAGGTTGTACAGTATAACAGTACACTGGCAGGCCACTCCTCCAGTGCAGTGATATAAATAGAAATAAAATGCAATATTTGCATAAACAGTAAAATGTGCAAAATGTGTGCAAAAGTACAGTATGCTGAGGTAGCCAGGTGTGCAGTCAATATGCGGTTGTAAGGAGCAGATCTATATGCGATGGTGTACAGTGAGAATAGCAGCTCAGTGTTTAGGTAAACAGCTAAAACAGCTTACAGTATACAGGGGTTGGACAATGAAACTGAAACATCTGGTTTTAGACCACAATCATTTATTAGTATGGTGTAGGGCCTCCTTTTGCAGCCAATACAGCGTCATTTGGGCAGCCGTGTTTTTTTGTTTTTTGGATACAATCCGGGTTAGCACCCGAACATCCCTTTCAGACAGCTTCCTCTTGCGTCCACTGTTAATCCTGTTGGATGTGGTTCGTCCTTCTTGGTGGTATGCTGACATTACCCTGGATACCGTGGCTCTTGATACATCACAAAGACTTGCTGTCTTGGTCACAGATGCGCCAGCAAGACGTGCACCAACAGTCTGTCCTCTTTTGAACTCTGGTATGTCACCCATAATGTTGTGTGCATTGCAGTATTTTGAGCAGAACTGAGCTCTTACCTGCTAACTGAACCTTCACACTCTGCTCTTACTGGTGCAATGTGCAATTAATGAAGATTGGCCACCAGGCTGGTCCAATTTAGCCATGAGACCTCCCACACTAAAATGACATGTGTTTCAGTTTCATTGTCCAACCCCTGTAGATAAACATATTAAAGTAAGAGAACTTGAATATGTACAGTGAAAACTTCAGTCACTCGCCTTTACTTAAAAAAGTAGAAACTAAAGCATCCCCAGATCATAGTAATGCCTCTAGAGGCTTGTACAGTGGACACTAGGCATGATGATGGCTTCCCTTCTTACCCGAATGCACCTATTGCTCTGGAATCTGGACTCATGAGACCATAAGGCCTTTAGCCATGGCTAACTAGTCAGCTGAAGACTTTCTTATCTGATAAGCTTCACTAACAGAGGGTTTTCTAATGGCCACACAGCTGTTTAGTCCCAATCGGTGAGTTCTTGTTGCATTGTGAGTGGGGAAATGCTCTTACTGTCACTATTAAACACAGCTGTGAGTTTCTTTTTCCAGAATGCAACTTCATCAAGCCTTTAAGTGATCTCCAATAATGGCTATTCAAGAGTTTTTTCCGACCACATTTCTGCTGTGAACTATCCTTCCAGGTTTCAGTAATGCGTTGGGCGGTTCTTAATCCAATTCCAGTAATTTCACAACTCCTCAGTTGTTTTCTTTGTAAAGTGCAGGCCAATAACGACCACAGTAGACGCCTTCCCACATGGTTAAGAAATAAAAAGCTACTCACTGCATCAGTTAGGGTTAAAACAACTGGGCTGAAACATATTAATCACTGCAGTAATTATCCAATCAAAGCCTCTTAAGTATTTGCTTATTTAAATCCAAACAATTTGGGTCCTGTGCAGTATATACAAGATATATAATTACTTTCTAATGTTGAGGATTCCACTCTTCTGCACTAAGTAAGATTAAGCTCAAACAGCCCAGTATGTATACATGGAGTCCACTGAGCTGTACGTACTCTACTTTTTCTAATTCTGCCTACTTTTGAAATGGTCCATTTAAACCGCTCAATTCTGGACTGTAATTAATAAGTGGGTTTGATAAGATTAGAATCACCCACTTCTGAAACTCGAAATGCTTGATGCATAATCTTCATTGTGTTACTGTTCATTCTAAGAGGCTAAACTGCTAAACATGAACACAAAAAACAATACTGGTGAGTATAACATAACATGTGAAATGCATCCAAACTTCACATTTAACCTGAGAATAGTCTTTGGCACCAAAATAACAATTTATTTAAAAAAATGATGTTCAAAAAGTTCAGAACAATAATAGAGAGTTAATTACCAGAAACCAACAACCCTTCTAGGAATGCTGGGAACGTCTTTGGCTAAAGACTGATCTAGTTGAACTAATCTAAAGAACTATACAAGAAACAGTATGTGTTTGCATAAGTCATTTCCACACATTTTAGCAAGCCGTTGCAATGGTTGTGTTTTACGGTGCAGTTGGACACTTTATGGAGGACATCAGCAATGCCAATAACTGAATTCCGCATCTAAGACCTGGAGAGCAAGCATGTAGCGGTCCACTGACTTGTCTGACTGACTGTTTGCCACTGATGTAGTGTAATTAGTTTTTAAATGCATACATAAAATGAGACTTTTATTTTGAAAAAAATAAAATGGCTAGCCCTGACAGAAAATAATTCAGATAAAAATGTCACTGAAACTGAAGATCATGTAGTAGACAAAAGAATGAAATGAAGGAAGAATAGGTGAAGTAGACTGTGAATAATGATGATCCATGAAAAGCGACATTTAGTGTTATACTCCACTTAAACACCGGCGCCTGGAATATGAGGATGAAAATGCCAGTGGTCCACCAGCTTTGCCATTGGCAGCCCAACAGTGCGACGCTATCTTCTTGCTATCAAGGATTTCATCCTGATCTTTTGGTTCTCTTCTTGTATTTTTTTGCTCTGTCATTTTTGAGTTTTAGTATTTTATTTTTAGCCCAAAAAAGTGGCTAGCATCGTGGCTAGCATCGTCTTCTCATAGCAAGAGGGGCCAGGGTTTGATTCTCAGCTGGGGTGTCCTTTCTATGTGGAGTCTCCATGTTTTCCCTAAACTCCCTGCGTGGCTTTCCTCCCACAGTCTGGAGACATACACCAAGATATAGAGGAGATGATAAATTGTTCTCTAGATGTGCATCTATGTGTATGTCTGTGTGTCTGCCCCGCTATGGATTGGTGGCCTGTCTATGGTGTTTCCTGCCTACTGCTCAGTGAGCACTCCAGCACTCCCTGCCACCCATAAGGATAGGCAGCTTAGAGGATAAATGGATCTTAAAAAGAGAGGAAAAAGAGCGAACAAGCCTGTTACTTAAAATGCTGCTACACATAGATGTCTGTGCTATGCTGGAAGTACACCACGGCAGTTCAATAGGGAACTAAGAAATGGGCTACTTGAGTCTACTTGAGATTATTTTAGAGCTATCTGTATGCTTTTAGCCTTCCATGCTTTTAGGCCTCTCTGCCCACTCTGCTGGCCTCCTTTAAATTCTTATCTGTGTAAACAGAACGTGCTTGGTGACATATGGGGTGTTAGCTGTGAGGGTTTAAAGAGAAAAACGCGACTGGACGGTCCGTTTATCCTCCTCTGGGCCTCTTGAAAGTGTCAAACAGTCTCATTACTGATGAGCTGCGAGGCTCCACTCTCGGCCGTCCCTCCGTTTTTCCCTCCTTCTTCGTCAACTGACAGTTTCTTTTTTGTCTCGCGCCTCAGCATGTTTCCCGCAGGTGCAGTGACGCGGCTGACGTGAGGAAGAAGAAGTGCAGGCTGGGCTGTAAAGCCAGCCTGAAAGCATACAGAGCTAAAAGCGTTACTGCAATGGAATAATAATAGGTGGAAGTAAATGTAGTGAGGAAAGAAGCAAAAAATTCCAACTCCAGCAACTCCTCGAGCACGGATTTCCCTGTGTTAGCTTATTTATTAGCACAGGAGCTAGCATGTTAGCCGCTAGTCCTCTCTTGTTTATTGAGATTCTTTGGGTCTAAAAAGCTAAGGCTCGGAGGTGAGGGGTGTTAACATAAGAAAAGTAGTCACCAACATAACAGAATGGTTTTAGGGTCAAAGTATGAGGAATTAGGAAAGTGTAGAGTCATGTTACAAACAGGTTAGCATTAGCAAATCCGTTAAAATTGTGACTTGTGCTAATTTTCATCCATTTCTGAATGAAAGTCACACTGCACAAACAAAAAAGAAAGTTGTAAGGGCTGTAAAGTACTCTTGCTGTGAGCTTAGTGTTTGGGACGTATTGCAGTCATGGGCTGGAGGTTAGGGAACCAGACTTGTGACTGGAGGGTTGCCGGTTTGATTCCCTGAACTGACAGTAAGGACTGAGGTGCCCTTGAGCAAGGCACCTAACCCCCAACTGCTCCCCAGGCGCTGTGGATAGGGCTGCCCACCACTCCGGGTAAGTGTGCTCACTGCCCACTAGTGAGTGTGTATGTGGGTGTTTCACTTCACGGGTGGGTTTTCTGCGGAGACTAAATTTCCCCACTGTGGGATTAAAATCTTGAAAGAACTTACTCTTAGGACAACTCATTCTTAAGATCAAACTTAGTGAAGGATGTGTCTTCCAAGGACAACAATATTAAATAATCTTCATCATGAGACCTGAACGTCGAGCTGGGCGTTTTTTTGGGCCTCTGTGTGTGTGACATATAAATGTCAAATATATAATAAATTCAATTTGTGTTGTCTCCACAGAAATACGAAGCATTTGGGTGTTGACCCTTCAGCAAACGCATCAATGCAAGCAATGCTGACGCCTGCTCTTACTTTCTACAACAGACAGGAAAGAAGCAAAAAGTTCCAACTCTAGAATTCCTCGAGCACAGATTTCCCTATGTTAGCATATTCATCAGCAAAGGAACTGCATGTTAGCTGCTAGCCTTCTCTTGCTTATTAAGATTCTTTTGCTCTAAAAGACACATATGTTAAATATATAGTGAATGAAATGTGTGTTGTCTCCACTCAAAGTGCACAGAGAAATATGAAGCATTTGGGTGTTGACTTTTAAGCAAATGCATCAGTGGGATGGTGAAGTCTGCTTTTACTTTGTACAACAGGCTGTTGCAAATAATACACAGGAAGAAACAAGGCAAACAGTAAGAGCTCACTTAGGATCAGATGAATGGAGCCAAAAGAGAGAGATTTGATTTCACCTCTTTAGGTCACAGTGTTGATAAGACCAGCTATGCAGTGCAGACCTATAATCACTGTACATAACTCTGCAACATGTGTTCCACACTGATTACAGAGAGAGAGAGAGAGAGAGAGAGAGAGAGAGAGAGAGAGAGAGAGAGAGAGAGAGAGAGAGAGCAAGGGTGCTTACAAAACAACTTTTCCAACTTTATCACTGCCAGATGTTCAACAAACCGTTGTGAACCTCAGAGAGAGAGAGAGTGCAAGGGTGAGAGAGAGAGAGAGGGAGGGAGGGTGAGAGAGAGAGAGAGAGAGAGAGAGAGAGAGAGACAGAAAGTGGAGCTAAGAGCTCTCTTTCTTATTTCGAGAGGAGCCCATGCCAGACAAGATGAGGTTTTATCAAGACAGACAGGATTTAATCAGACTCTTTGTCAAACGCCAGACAGAAGGAAACTTGAATTAGTTTGGAACTGTCCAGAGATAGTTACCCACTATATGATTTGGGTGTACTAACTGACATTTAGCTTTAATGCCTTGATGACTCTGGTTTTTCAACCACTTACTGCAAACCTAAAGATGCAGTTTACATGGAAAATGTTTCCTAATATCCTTAGTGAGCTAACGACTTTCTTTAAAGACACAAAGCTAATGTAGCTACTGAGTAATGGAAGCTAAGACCTCACTCTTAGCACTGTTAAATCATTTCCTTCATTGTATTTTTGCAGTTACCTGATTATTTAAGTGACCATATAAATAGCAAACTCTGATTTCTTTGATCAGATTAAAGCCTAGAAATCTGACCACAAAATGTGTTTAAGAGACCTGGATTTCAGCCCAGTAACCAGATTTCTTAGCACATGTATCCCCTTACTCTGATTTCTTTCGTTTTTCTCATTCTGTGTATGTGCAAAAACTGACCTTGAATGTACAGACAGACATACACAAGCAGTGTTCAACACAACAACAGCAAGATAGCAAAAAAGACACTTCTGGAGTGACAACATGCTTGACAAAAAAAGGAAGGATTTAAAGATTCATTATCTGTAAGATGTTTTAGTAAATGTTCATATTTTGATGCTTAAAAAAAGTTTTGTGTTGCATTTACATACCAACTTATTCTTTGAGTTTATAAAGCCCTTCGCGCTTCAAGTACAGCTCGACTTGAACCGCCATCCCTGAGGACTCACGGAAGACAAGCGTCCAGACTCTTCTCTGTCCTGGCTCCCAGATGGTGGAATGAACTCCCACTGAGCGTCAGAACAGCGGAGTCTCTCGCAGTCTTCAAACGCAGACTGAAGACCCATCTCTTCATAAGTGAGTGAGCTCTAGCAGATGTGTAAATTGAGTGTATCGCGTGGCAATTTAATAACCTTTTTGTATTGCACTTATAATGACCTTTGTCAATGTGTATTGTGTTGCACTTATAATGACCTTTCTCTAGGTACCAGCACTGGCCCCCTGTTTGGGCAGTGTCTGAGCTCGTGGTAAGTTTTAGGCTCTAAACTTCCTCTACTAGCAGGAATATTATCCAACAGAACACTAGCTGGACGCTTGTCTCACAGCTGCCAAGTGGGAGGAGGTTCCGAAGTATAAAGTCCAGAACCAGCCGCCTCCGAGATAGTTTCTTCCCCCGAGTTATCAGGCTACTGAAAAGCCAATAGTGCTGATGCACCGGTATATGGACCTGGTTCAGCACATCTCACCTATGTCATCTAAATGATGATCTCCATGGACAATCATCACTCTGCACTTTACATTAGCACATTTACACTTGCACATATAGACTGACCTCTACTATCTTCCATCCACACTGTATATCTGTAGTGTAGGTTAGGTATATACATATATAAATTCTATGCCCTGTATCTACCCTGGCATCTCTCATCTACCTCAGCCTTACCATAGTGCTATATCCAACATCATATATCATAACACTTTTCATAACTGTAAATTAGTGTAACAGAGATTTTAGTGCTTAGTACTGTATATATTTATTGTCTATTTATATGTTTGTATTGAAGTACTGTAAGGGACTACACACCTAAGTTTTTCACTCACCTTCACACCTGTAAAAAATGTGATGTGACAATAAAAGTGATTTGATTTGATTTGACTAAGCACGGTTGTAAGTTGCTCTGGATAAGAGCATCTGCTAAATGCCTTAAATGTAAATGTAAACCAGAAATCCAGTTCTGGTCCCTGACTTAGTGCCTTACTTAGTTGCATGTAAACACAGTGAACAAATCATTGACAAAATTAGATTTTCTGCATTTATTAAATTATAAGTGCATGTAAACATTCTCAATGCTTTAGGCATTCTGTTTGCACAATGCTAACTGGTAAACATGTCTTGATTTCATTTCTTGTTAATTATACTAGCATCTTGACGACTATATCAGCCATTACATGTTTAGCCAATCATATAAAAACCCATCATGTGAAATGACTAAAGTATATCACAAAGCTAATATCTGGCAGCATGAAGCATACAGGTTAGTTTCTACTTTTGTCCATGTTTAGCGTAGGGCTTGACATGGTGTGAGACTAGTGTTTCATGCTTATTCGCATAAGGTTCCATTACTGGTTAGCTGCATTAGCCTTATAGCTCCTGTGGAAAACTATAAAAAATAAAATTTGAAACACTAAACAGGCCTATCCACTATATTCGGGTACACTGCTGTATTTAGCCATGTAAATACACCTTTCTGATTATGACTCCAACTATGTACTAAATGGCGACTGGACACATTTGCCTTGGGCTGCACCATTGCGGGCTGAGGATTCTTTGTGTCCACTTATGAAGTGTGCTTTGTGCTTCATATCTCTAAGCGTCCTCTACGCGTGGCAGTGGAGTATGAAGTTCTGTTTGGGCTGCCTGTGGTTCTGGCGCTGACAGGACCCTCGATAGCATCTCAGGGAGCTGAAGAGAGGGTCTGTGCCTGACATGCTTTATACAAGCACAGCCTTGTCTCTGTCCCGGGATCAGGCCTCCGTCACAGATATCCAATACAATGCAGGCCTGGATTAAACATGTCATATTTCAGGCCTGTTTGTCATCGAGCTTGGATGGTACCTCTTGCTGCGAGATGCGGCAGTATTAAGGTTCTGGTAGGAAAAGCACTCTCTTAAGCAGTTCCAGGAACAGCAGCTGCTGCCAGGTTCAGTTATGCTGAATCACTGTTTAGTATAACAACATCATTGTATAATATTTTTTAACATGTTTGAAGTCACGTTACTTCCACACTATGGGTCTGTAGTGTTGAACAGGAGGATACAACCCTTATGAAACGATGATATATGACAATGTATTGGAAAATATAGTGCAATATATTAAATAATACAATGTCATATATGGGAAACAAGTGCATATATTTTGCATATATTTATATAGTGATAAATATATTTCAATATATTGTATAATACATGAGGAATTGCCACTTTTCATATATT
>JAMWET010007622.1:0-140000 GCA_024036415.1 Prochilodus magdalenae | reverse complement strand
CCAAGAAAGAAAACAGCTCCTTTCATTCTAGGGCCAAATCATAGGGTGTAAATGTAAGTCTGAAATGGCATCTGGCCATTTTTTACCCCGACCTTCTATGCAAAACATGAGAGAACCAATTTAAAAGGCTTAAAATACAAAATTTATGGCACTTTAAGGAAAATAAACTAAAAACAAGATCAATGTCTCATTTAGATTTTACGGAATGTATCGTTTACATGTTTACATTAGAAACAACAGTTTCTAATCTTTGCATTAAGAAGGTTATGAACTAAAATATTAAATATTTAGTTATTAAAAACACTATATTGTAAAATAAAATTCATTCGGCATGATTTCACTCATAATCAACTATATGCTAATATTACTTACTGTGTTTAACTTTGGTTAGTATTGACGCATGGTGCCGCCTTTGTTGTATACATTCATACGTTTATCTTCTACACAGAATCACAGGAACAGAAATATTCTCATGTATCGACGCCCTCCAGTACAGATAAGCTGCCCATGTGCCAGACATGAACATGTTAAATGTGTGACTGATCTTAAAACAGAGTGCATTGTGGGTATTTTATGTTGTTTGCTGCTATATCACTGTGACAGTTCAGTCTGCATCAGCTTAGTGGGCATAAAGCCAGTTTTCCTTTCAGCACACCAGACCACCCAGCATGACCTGTGATCCTCCCGTCTCTCTCTCTCTCTCTCTCTCTCTCTCTCTCTCTCTCCTTTGCTCCCTCACTCACCCCCTCTCGCTGCTTTCTGCTCTCAGATTACACAGCTTCAGTGGGCGCAAAAGGAAAATGTCACCAAAAAGAAAAAAAGGAACTTGAACTTCAAACAGAGGGCTAATCTGGGGGAACCACAGATAATCGCCTGCATCTGTTCTTCAGAGAGAGAGAGAGAGAGAGAGAGAGAGAGAGAGAGAGAGCGAGACAAAGAGCATGTGTAGGAGAGAGAGAGACAGAAAGACAGACAGAAAGAGAGGGAAAGGAGAAAAAGATCAAGGGATGAAACAAAGAGAGAGAAAGTGAAAAACAGAGAGAACAAAGCAGAAGTACAGAAAAAAGGCAAGAGAAAGGAAAAAAAGAAAGAGAAAGGCAGAGGAAAGTAAAAGATCTAGATAAGAGAGTGAGAGAGAGAGAGAGAGAGAGAGAGAGAGAGAGAGAGACAAAGAAAGTAAGGGTGTAAGGGAGTGAGAGGGCTGGAGAGTGAAAGAAAAAGAAAGGTAGATGGAGAGAGATAGACAGGGAAAGAGAGAAAGAGAGAGATTCTGGCCCTCTGAGCAGTTCAGTCACTGATAGGCTGTACGGGTGAACAGAGCTGGTATTGTGCGGAGCGGCTGCTTGTGTCATACTGGCTGTTTAAACAGGAGAAATGAGAAGCTTCCCTTGTCTGTGCCGTTTATTGGTAAACAGAAACTGAACCCGTGTAAGAGGCAGAGAACAGTTGTATTACCTACCCCTCCTTTCATGTTCCATCTCTACTGAGGCCCTGAGTTCCTATTACTCCTCTTGCTGCATTGTTTTATTCATTGTTCACTTTGTTTTTTAACAACTCCACTCAGTCACTAGAAGATCTAGGAGAACTGCACTTCATACCTGCCAAAACTTTTATATGTGTCCTGTGATTCTGGGCCATTCCTGGCCATTTCTACTGCAAAGTCCCATGGTGTTGATGTAGCAGACGATGCGTAGAACAGAACACTTCAAGTGTCTTTGGTTGAGCATGGCAGCAGAAGAGAACCATTGCTCAATAGCCACGCAACTCTGATCAAAGTTAGCCACACAACCCAGCCTGAAATAGCACAAACACGATGTGCACATCAAGTCCAGTCGACATTTATTCCTATAGCACCTTTTACTACAGATGTTGTCACAAAGCAGCTTTACAAAGAATCTGGTGTCTGAGCCCCCAATGAGCAAGCCAAGGGCGACAGCGGCAAGGAGAAACTCCCTCAGTTAAAGAAGAAAGAAACCTTGAGAGGAACCAAGACTCGAAAGGGGAACCCATCCTCCTCGGGTCAACACCAGATACAAGACAGCACAAGAAAGTAGTGTTCAGTGTTTGTATTGTAGAATAATACATATCTGATTAGTCTGTAGTTAAGTAGCTGGGTCATCGGATGTGTCGGCAGGATGCAGGCCAAGCTTCCACATTGCAGGACACCCAAGAGGTCCGTACTAGTTAAAGGCAACCAGTGGCTTCCAGACAAAGCAGATGTAGCAACAGCATCAGGCCACACAGGATGGGCAGCAGTTTAGCTCAGACAGAGAGAGCAGGCATACTGTTAGCTCTGACAGTTAACACAAACCAAACATTTCAAACCTGCTGATAGTAGAGCATCATAAAAATGAGTACACAGGGGCTTTATATTTTTTCGCTCCTCTAAACTTGTCTCCAAATCCCTCTAGTCAGGGGCTGGGGGATTCAAACATCCAGACTTATATTAAACACTAGTAAAAGCTAGCTAACGTTAGCTGACTATCGTTTTTCATAATAAATGTTACTGGATCACTTGTGTTTGGTTTGCTCAGCAGTGTGTTCAGTGAAACCACTTGAAATACCTTGTATGGAGGCATTGAGTCCATGTTTGCAAACAGGACATGGAAAAGGTTTAGCGCACCAGGCCTGTCCAGCTGACTACATGCAAAGTGTCAAACACTTGGTTATATGTTCATTACTGTCCATAATGAAGAAGCATGTTCAGTTTTTTCAATGCAGAGAAGATTCTACTCGCATGCGTTGCCTCAGGTCTAGGGGAGCCTGAGCTCTGCACGAGGTGGCATCATCACAGTAGATGGCTTTATGATGGCCAGAGATGGTAGACATAATTATTTCTCTTTCTCTCTCTCTTTAAATGGAGAAGGAAAACCAACACAGATATCAATCAATCAATGTTTATTTGTATAGCGCTTTTTACAACCAACGTTGTCTCAAAGCAGCTTCACAGATAATCAATTTGTTATAGAAAAGAAAAGAAAAGTTAAAAGAGTTAATGTACAGACATTTGAGGGTGGTGGGGTGGGGGAAAACCGGGTCCAAGCCCCCCTTGAGGTAGCCAGAGTTAACAGTGGCGAGGAAAAACTCCCTTGAGTAAAGAAGAAACCTCGAGAGGAACCAGGCTCAAGGGTGGAACCCAACCTTCTCAGGTCGAACCCGGGCAGAACTAACAGGAGAAGTACATCTCTTAGATCCAGTCTGATTAGTCCAGGAGGGAGTAACTGCAAGATGGAGCCGACCCATAGATAGAGTATGATCAGAGCCAGACACTGGTCAGTGTAATAGTTATGGTCATGCCGGTTGATAAAACAGGGCAGGAGACCCACAGAGGTGCTGATGCTCAGGTGCCTCAGGCTGTTCTGGGGGTTCTAAAGTGATCACTCTGGAGAACTTCTAGTGCTTAACTAAGAAGAGGAAAGAAAGAGAGAAAGAAGGAAAGAGAGAAAAGAAAGTGTGAGAGAGAGAGACAGAGACCGATTAGGAGAATTAAGAGGTAAATATTTTAACTTGTTGAATAGAGTGTGTGTAGTCCTGAGTCCTGGAGAGGAATCCCCTCTGGAGAGGAATATAAGTGTGGATAAGGTGTATTCTGATGCTTATTGCCAACCTCAAATTGCTTACTGGGGTTTTAATGTGTGATACAGTCTGCAGCTTCAGAAAACACATTACATATATATCTGAACTTACATACACAACATATGCATCTATATACTAAGAAGCCTAAGAAATCCTGAAATGAATGCTGTAATATCAATACCAGCATTTCATCATTTCAAATAGTAGTAGTTTGAAATAGCAGTTCCAGCAGATCAGCGTTGTACTCAGATCACCAGACATGCACAGTTATTCCATCAGTGGCTTGTTGCAATAGCTGTGACAGTCTATCATGTTGTTTAGTGGTGAGAACATGTATTTACGTGGGTGTGATGGAGCAATGTTTATTTCAGATACAAATTCAAACAGCTGGTAATTCCTTCCACATCACTTTTCTTCTGCCTGTATCAAGGTTATGTACAGACATGGCCACTTTACTCACATGCTCAGTGGTATCTTCATGGTTTTGGAATCAGTTTTTCCTCTGCCTAATAATAGCTGCACCCAGAAGGAATCAACCAAGAGGAATGAATCTTGGTGGGCAGGTTTGACATAGTGAGACATGTGTATGATTCAAGTCTCACGCTTGGCTGCCAGGGACATAAGCAAGGAGAGGCCTTATTGCTGTACCTGACTAAACCTACAGCCAGTACAAACATTCACAGAGCCTAATAATAGCTGCACCCAGAAGGAATCAACGAAATCAACGAACAGGAATGAAACTTGGTGGGCAGGCTTGACATAGTGAGACATGTGTATGATTCAAGTTTCACGCTTGGCTGTCAGGGACATAAGCAAGGAGAGGCCTTATTGCTGTACCTGACTAAACCTACAGCCAGTATGAACGTTCATAGAGCAGTGATGAGTCATCCTGTTAGTATCAGCACCATGGGCAGGCGGCTGCACGACATAGGACTACATGCACATAGACCACTACAGTGAACACCCTTTACACCACGTCAACATAGGTACAAACTGCAATGGTGTTGTGCCAGACTGCCATGGAGTGACTCAGGATGTCAGCTGGTCATCTTCAAGTTCAAGTTGAACTTGTCTTGGTGGAGGCGACCAATGAGTCTGTGTGTGGGGCACCATGGCCAGTGCCCAGATGAAGGGTTTGTTGTCACATGTCCAGACGGCTTTGTTTCACTCCACCTCCACCCCTACCACAAAATCTGCAGGAACTGTGTGAGAATATTTAAGATGCATGTGATGGATTATCACAGGACACCATTAGGAACCTCTACACCTCCATGCTGAGAAGTATACGTGTTGTGTTAGCACACACTGCGGCCCAACGGCATACTAAGAGGCACAATACGCAACACACCTCTTTGTGCTTTATGTAAAATATCTTGGGGGCTTTTCTGTTATTGTAACTCAGTCATGAACTAATGGCAGGCTTACCTTGTCAGTCAATGTTGACGAGTGCACCATCACCCTCTACTTTTCATATAGGATTGATTGATAAATGTCACACTCAGTTTGTACCCACCTCGAAATGTCTACATGTACATGCATATTTAGGCCACATGATTGTCCCCAGCGGTTCTTGTTAACAGAACTTGCTTCACCAGACCAGCAACTGGTATCAGCTCTGGGATGTGTCTTGCATCATTTATCTAATTACCAACTGTGTTTTGTCTTCTTCTCTGGGCCTCCTGTAGTGGGAGCCCCAGCACCGAGCCAAGGTGTTAGCTTGGACGGAAGAAAGCCCCCCAACTAGGTACCAAGCTAGTTAACATGATCATGAGCCAGCACACATTACCAACAGCAGAAATTTAGATAACCTAACATCTCTCTTGCTGATCTCACTTCTCTAACAATAACCTTAATCCAAACCCTAACCTTACTGTGCATTACTTCACCAACACTTCAGATTGCTCAGCTTGGGGTTCAGTTTGTGAAGCTGCAATCGGATATTACTGGGGTTTCTGCTGACTGGGCACTACACCCAGCTAGCGATGATCTGTTCTGAAAAAACCTTCTGAGAATGTGCAGCGTAATGTTCAGTGTCAGTGTAAAGTTTTCAGTGGGATTGAATGTTCTTTCTAAAGGGAGGAAAACGTTCTCGGAAACATTCTGTCATCACAGGTCTCAGAAACAGCCATACAACATTTTCTGAATTTTGCACTGAGAACGTTCTTCTTTTGTTACCAATTAACGTGATCTGTGGCCCTGACAACATCCTCAAGACAACCTCTGAACATCGCAGTTATGTAAGCAGTATGTCAATAGTTAACACTGAACTTCATAGGAACACTGACCTTAAAAACATGTAAACTTTCTTCCAACTTTAGATTTAGAATTTTAAAAACTTTATTAGAACTTTATTAGTATAGCCAAAGATCTGGGAACGTTCCCTGCTAGCTGGGTAGATACAATACAACTAAACTGTGTAGGCAGGGCCAGATTTAGCGATTCTGCGGCCCTAGGCAAAAGAATGAGAGCCCCTGGAGGCACATCTATCAGTTATTTGAGGCGCTGGGCTTCCATGTGTCCATATTTCCTGGATGGTTTTTGTGTGTAGGTACAAAAACCTCATCATCATTTATTTTTATCTGATTGTTGCCCTGTCCCTCTTTATCCCGGCTCAGATTGTTTTTGTGATTGCGAAATTTTTTTTTTGTAGAATATCAAAGAAACAACTAGATGGGATTTTAAGAGGGATTGCATTTTCTAGTAGGGTATAAGTCAAGGTTTTCAATCTGTGGCAGAGAAAGCACCCTCTGAAGCACCCTCTAGTGGTCCGCATGACTATCCTCAGTGGGAGGAAGTAGTCTGTAGTGGGGCGGTAATGGCACTTTAAATTATAAAATATAAGTGAAAAAATGAATATTTAATATAGTAAAAACTGAGAGATAAGCCGTGTTCAAACTTGGAGAAGGTTCCTAAAGAAAGAAAGAAGGAATGCTGATTCAGTTCCTCAGAAAAAAGCATAAAATCATCCATAAGTACAACACAACGTATATCAACTATTGATTAGCATAGGACGGGGGTGATGGCGCTAACCCAAAAGCCCACTGTATGATGTGTGATTTGACTCCTTCAAATGAAGCGGTGAAACCAGAACATCACAGTGTGTCCTGGAAACTAGCTACCTCGTAGCCAGGGCATGGTAGATTGGTGGAGGAAGCAGTGGAGGAAGTACACAAACCATGTACTTGAGTTAAGATAGAGATACTCAGGGTAAAATATCACTCCACTAAAAAGCTTTTAGACCTACACATGAGTAAAAGTACTGAAGTACTTACTTTCAAATGTACTTAAGTGTGAAGAGTAACAGTAGCTGATTTATTATGGATCTAATGTCCTATTAGCATTTCTGGAACAAGATTCTTACTCAGCTCAGTGTAGGTGAAGAGACTCTAGTGTCTCTCTCAGTCCACCAGCCGTTAATAGAAGGCCATTAATTAGACTGACACTGATGTCTATTCAAATGATCATAAGCACAAAACAATGAGGGAGAACAATTTTCATTACCTAGAACTATATAATAACATTTTGCAAACCAAGTTTAAGTTCAAGATTTATGTAACTTAGTTAATTAATAAGTTTAATTAATTAAAACTTTAAACAGGTTTTCAAATGAGTTTTCCTTTACTATACTGCATCTGTAGGTCATAAACATGAACTCTGAAAAACAAATTTACTGGAAAAGGAAATAGTGTTTGTGTAAATGTGCCAGTCATGAGTGCATGTGTACATATTTCTATAGTGTGGTTCATTTACCCACATAGACTAGAACAATATGTTTGAGCTGTTCACTAATGCTTTGATGTGTGATTGTCAGTCAAGGTTTGCATTAACCCCATCCGGCCTTCCTCCAGGTGGTCCTTGATGTAGTCCAGGCCTGAAATTGACATTTCCAAAAGAATCCTGAGAATTCATGAATAAGCTTGTTTCATTTTGACGTGTTACGTTTGTATACACACATAAGCCGAAAGGAACGACACAATTTGCCTAATTTAGTGGAGTAAAAGTAAGAAATTGGATTTGTAGTGAAGTAAAAGTAAAAAGTCGTACTTCAGTAAAGTACAGATATACAAAAAACTGCTTAAGTACAGTAACTAATTACATCTATATAGTTACTGTCCACCACTGACTTTAGCCAGGAACTGCCATAGATACCCGCCGTGAGATAATTGGCAAAAAACTACTGAAAGTTCCGCTCTCGAATGAAAGCATAAGCACAAGGATTGTTGACATGACGACCTGTTGACATGATGATGTTTAGAGCAAGCTTTCAGACAGACCTGAGGAAAGTCCACGTTTCGCTCTGCAGCTAGACGAGTGGACTGACGTTAGCACTTCTGAAGTAAAAACATAAACAATTTACATAAAAAGTTGAGTTTTGTTTTCTTGTAGGCTGTTATGCTTTCTGGTTGTAAACAGGTGGACCCTGAGACTGGAAAGCTTGAGAACCTCTGGTATAATTAACTGCCCTTCAATAATTCTATTACATGATATGATGCAGTGTGTGTTAATATGAGCAGACACATCAACGATAAAAATGTCGATGTCTATAAATGTGTGTTATTTCTGTAAGGAGTTTAGAGTTCTATTCCACATTTACGGCATTTAGCTGACGCTCTTATCCAGAGCGACTTATAAGGTTAATGATTACAGGTAGGCCAATGTAGAGTTAGGAGTCTTGCCCAAGGACTCTTATTGGTGTAGCTCAGCATAGTCACCCAGACCGGGATTCGAAGGTGGTAGCGAGGTAGAGGTGGCACCCTGAGTAGTGGTGTTACCCACTGAGCCACACCAACCACTCCACTCCTATTTTACTCTGTGTTGCTGATCGATAACGTAATCCAGAGTGTTCGTTCAAGTGTATCCAAGGGTCTTGAGAGTGTTGGTGTAAGGCTGGAGGTAATAGCAGTTACATAAACGATTTAGTACGATGTACGATCTTGTGACTGTTCTGACTCTTTCAGGACATCATCAGATTTGACCTATAGTAAGGTTGATAAGAAGAGTCAAGCATGACATGACACAGTCAAGCCCTGGGTTTATCTGGATGCCCCAGAGTAGAGTTAGGGTTAGGGTTGGTATGGTGGTGTGGAGAGTTTAGGGCAGAGAAGGCTGGGAGAGTTTTAAGATGTCCATTTGGAAGGCCTGTAGCCTAGGCCTGATCGGAAGGGTGACAGCTTGGAGCCTCCACACCTCCCACAGAATGACTGATTGTTCCTTTAAAGAATCAGAGGTCGATTTTTTTGATTTTTGAGTGAAGTCTTTAAGGCTACATCAGCATTTAGGACTCCTGTACTTGTTTGAAACCACCAAAAAGAAATTAAATCACTTCTGTTACTTTCATTAGCTACACATGACTGTATTATGTAAAATGAATATTTGCATAATATAGAAAACATATTAATTAGCATTTACAATGTAGTGTTATGTTTGAATTTGTTTGAGTTTATATTACTGCTAAATATTTAACAAGATTTTTAACACGGTTATACAGGAATTATTTGACTTTTTAACTGATTGTTTTGATGAATGTTTTTTCATTTGCCATTTTCCATTTCTCTTAGTTCTCTAGGCCCCTCACAGGAAGGTCACATCTTGGTTTGACCAGGGTTGAGGTCAGGTTAGGGCAAGGGGCTCCTAAGTCTAGCTTGTCAGCCGAGCCCTTTTTTCTTTCATCTGCCATCCTTCGCTCACTCTCTCCTCCCTGGTAGCGTCTGCATTCTTTCACTGCTGGAAAACAGAGGCTATCGGGTTTCACTGATAGTAGCTCTAAAACATGCGGCCGGCGGCCTTGAAAGCAGCCCAGAAACACGTGTCAACTGGAGAGACGCGCGCAGAGACAGACACACACACACACAGACTGACGGATGGACGGACAGACACACACATTCACCCTCAGGGTCACCCCTGGCTGGCTGTTCTGTTGGAGATGATTAGGGAGATGGTAGAATCAAAGGGAGCAATTGACTAAATTAAAGGGCAGCCTAAACACTGATCTCCCTCGCACCCCTCCCTCTGCCCTGTCGCGTCCCGTCCAGAGAGGAACCAAGCTGCCTTTCATTTTAGCAGCCTCTCTAATTTAGCTCCTCTTCTTCAGAACAAGGGAAGGAGGTGTGGGTGTGTGGGGTGGGGGGTGTGGGGGGTAGGACTGATCTTCTGACAGTTGAGTAGATAAATGCACTCTACTGATGTTACAGCAGCAGAGCGGGTTGAAGTGTTTAACAGCATTTACATACATTAAGCTCAGGCAGTGGTGTGATGTTATCAGCCCTCTCATTCACTTTCACGCTGTTTATGTTTCCCATTTCGCTTCTTTAAATTTCTATTAATGTCCAATCAGGCTATTAATATGCAGTTCTAATTGATTTTATATAACAAATCAATGTGGTTTAAAGGAGCGATATGCACATTTGTTGAGCAAAGTTAGCAAATTAAATGTGAAAAGTTGCACACAGAAGGAATCAACAGATAGGAAAGAAACTTGGTGGGAAGGTTTGACATAGTGAGACATGCGAATGATTCATGTTTGCATTGCATTGCATTTGCATCGCATTGCATGTGACATAGGCAGGCATGGGCCTTACACTGTACCTGTCTGACCCAACAGCCACGTTTAGTGAGCAGTGATGCCTCATTCAAAACTCATTCTGTTACTATGTTAGCGGCTACACGACACTGGACTAAGTGCATGCAGACTGTTACACCGACTGCCCTTAACACCACGTCAACATCACCACGGACTGCAATGGTCTCGTGCCAGACTGTCAAGGAGTGACTTAGAATGGCAGCCGGTCATCTTTAGTGACAAGTCCTGCTTTTGTCTTGGTGGAGACAACCAACAAGGTCACTATGGGATGGATTATCCCAGGAAAACACTTTTAGCAGTTGCGGGCTTCAATATCCAGTATCTTACGAAAGTGGGTACACCCCTAACATTTTGGTAAATATTTTATTATCAACCAAATAAGTTTATCTTGGTCTCATCGGACCACAGGACAAGGTTCCAGTAACCCATGTCCTTAGTCTGTTTGTTTCTTTCTTGCGCATCATCTTTAGAAGAGGCCTCCTTCTGGGACACCAGCCATGCAGACCAATTTGATACAGTGTGTGGCGTATGGTCTGAGCACTGACAGGCTAAAACCCCCACCCCTTTAACCTCTGCAGCAATGCTGGCAGCACTCCTACGTCTGTTTTCAAAGGACATCCTCTGGCTATAACACTGAGCACATGCACTCAACTTTTTTGGTGGACCCCGTCGAGGCCTGTTCTGAGTGGACCTGTCCTGTTAAACCGCTGTATGGTCTTGGCCACCGTGCTGCAGCTCAGTTTCAGGGTGTTGGCAATCTTCTATAGCCTGGAGCATCTTTATGTAGATCACCACGCCCTTCAGATCCTCAGAGAGTTCTTTGCCATGAGGTGCCATGTTGAACTTCCAGTGACCACTATGAAAGAGTGTGAGACTGATAGCACCAAATTTAATACACCTGCTCCCCAGTCACACCTGAGACCTTGTGACACTAACGAGTCACATGACACCGGGGAGGGAAAATGGCTAATTGGGCACAATTTGGTTGGTTTTACTTAGTGGTGTACTCACTTGGATGCGGTTTAGACATTAATGGTGTGTTGAGTTATTCTGAGGGCACAGCAAATTTACACTGTTATACAAGCTGTACACAGACTACTTCACATCGTAGCAAAGTCTTATCAAGGTTATTATAATTAGACTGAAATTGGAGCATCTGCACAGAACTGTAACTGCTCCAACACTACATTTTCTTAAATCACTGCATGTTTGTTAACGGTGCAGTTAAAGACACTGACTCAGAGAGAACATCTATTAGAAAGTGGTAGCAGTCTAGTACATCTATGCCAGAAGTGTGGGCCAGACTTTAAGCAGCGCACTGGTTTCTTAGTTAAGGAGACAGTGTGTTCATCAGAGCCATTCCTTCATTCGTACATGATTAAATAAACCACATTTCTCATTTCTTCCTGCAGACTCGCTGTCTGCACCACGCCTGCTGCACATTACCAGCAATCAAGTAGTCCAAAGAGCCTGCTGTTATTAATGGAGTGCATCAAACTAGAGGCTAATTAGATTGAGACAAAGGGATGGAGGGAGAGAGATGACGAAATAAATAAGTGCAGATATTACCCTGCCGTTGCAATGACAGCTTAAAACTTGCTTCATGTAAAACCCCAAACTGTCAGTGCACTGAGGGAGAATGGAGATTTCCATGGCAGCTAACCCAACAGTAGAACAAGAGATGCCTTTTCTGGAACGTTTTCAGAAATCTTACACCCAGGAGTGATGAGACTGACCATGGTCATGTGCAACCCTGTTACCAAAAAGTTTGGGACAGTTTATAATGATCCAACTCATATGTATATAAACTCACAATAGGTGTTGTGGTGTTCAGCCCTATTATAGGAAACAAGGGAAAGCAAATTCCCTCCTCCTCAATGTTAGCATTAACAGCTGTTAACATACCAGTTCAGAAGAAATGTTAATGACTTCAGCACCACTTTACTCGCCAAGACTGTCTCCAGTGGTGAAAAGCAGTGCCCATGTTAACTCTCTCTCATTGCTTTGATTTATATCACTTCTTTTATTTGCTGCTAAATTCTTTACGTGAGTGGGAAGCAGTGGTTGTTATACTGGTTGCTGGCCAAGAGCTTCACCCATAGTTGCATTTACTCTTCCTTTCAGGCCCAGAGAAAGCAGTAGCATCACCAGATCTGTTTATATGTAGTTTCTTTTTGCATGGTAGAGATTTAACTTGCATTTGTAAAGCAGGGCCAAAGTGCACATGCACACATGTACTCCTTTTCCAAAACTGTTATATATATACATACATAGGTGTGTGTGTGTGTGTTGGGGTTGGTACATTCACTGCTTATATGTCATCACCTTAAACAAAAACAGGGTTTCAGATACATACAGGTTTCCATACAGTGCTTATAAACAGTGATGAAGTGTGAAGTGGTGGGTTGTTGTATGGGGTGTTTAGATTTCTCTCTGGGGGAGTGGGTGACTGAGTGTGTGTGAGTGTTTGTGTGTGAGGAATTGGGTTTAAGAGAAGGAGTGTAAATGATGTGTCAGGACATGTCACTGGAAAGAACACACTGTGTGTGTGTGTGTGTGTGTGTGCACATTTGTATTTATACATTTTTAGGACAAGATTTTCTGGCTTAGTAGACAATCCAGAGAAGGCTGACACAATGTTCCTATTCATTTTTCATTTTATGGTATGGAATTAAATATATTAACAATTATAACACGCACACACACACATACACACGCACACACACACACACACACACACACACACACACACACACACACATACACATACACACACACACACACACACACACACACACACACACACATGCACACACACATACACACACACATATACACACACATACACACACATACACACATACACACACACACACACACACACACACATGCACACACACATACACACACACATATACACACACATACACACACATACACACATACACACACACACACATTTTTTTTACTTTATTCCTCTATCCCACTCTTTGCTTTTCTACTGCATTATTCATCATAATATTCTCACACATTAGAAATGGCAACTGCTGTGTTCCAATGAAAAAAAAAAAAACTAAACATGAAAAAAATGTTAGTAAGTTATTATATACTACATACATACTACATTACCACGTTACATATACTAATTACATATAGCTGCTGACATAGATGTAATATATATAAGGCATATGACCCCATGTTGTATAGAAATGAGTGATGTGTATGTGTGTGGGTGTGTATGATAGACAGAGAAGACTAGAAAGAGAAAAGTGAAGGATGTTGTGTGGGTCAGTGATAAATTACCGTTTGCTCTGCTGACAGACAGACAGGAAACACTTCACATCAAACGCATGGGTCCCATGCCCAAGTGTGTGTGTGTGTGTGTGTGTGTGTGTGTCTTTGATAATAGCACTGTGGGAGACCCCAAGAAAGATTGAGTGTCACAGCATGAGAGTGCAGTGCAGTTCTCAGCACTCAGGCCAAAGCTAATATTTTCCCTGTTCTGTTGATGCTCATCTATCAGCAGCCTTTACAGCACTGTCCTCAGCATAATAATACATTACCATTCAATCCATACTGCACCTGTTTAGCGCTGGCACCTCTCAGCCAAACAGCGTCCACCTCAATGGTGTCAGCACTCAAGAATGCTTTCTTTGTGGAGAAGTGTGTGTGGCTGTGTGAGAGACACCTGTACCTGACATCAAAAGTGCAAGGGCTGAATGTTATGTTGCCATGCAGAAGTTCAAAAGTTCAGACTCAATGCTTTAAATAATAAAAGCCTATTTGGTTGCAGATGAATGTATGTAAGTTGGAATTAAAAGTCCTTACATTGACACGTATTAAAAGTAAACAATGCCTTTGCCTTCTCCTGCAGACTTACCGTAAGGACGGGCCTTATTGCTGTACCTGACTGACCCAACATTCACAATTGTAGAGCAGTGATGCCCTCCATGAGTCGTCCTCTGCTGTGACGAGCCCCCGCTTTTGTCTGTTGTCACTCATCCAAAAGGCCTGGTGTCACTCCACCTCCACCCCTACAGCAAAATCTGCAGGAACTGTGTGAGAATATTCAAGCTGTGTGGGATGGATTATCCCAGGACACCATTAGGAACCTCTACAACTCCATGCTGAGACGTCTGGCATGTTGTGTTAGCAAACATGGCGGCCGGACGCCATACTGAGAGACACTACTTCTGTATGTGTAGCTCAATGAATATTGTCCGTATCAGTTCCTGGTCACCTTTATCTTCCTTCCCAATAGCACTGCAATCCAACACTTCCTTTTGGGTGCAACTCTTCTTTGACAATGAGTGTATGTGCCTATTCAGCCTACAGCAGCCTTGAGACACACATTCATGGTTCAGCCTGGACTGCTTCTTGAATGAGGCAAAATACAGGTCAGCAAATCAGAACAGAGGCCATTTACACATTCTTTACTGTATCAGTCTGACATGCACAGTAAAGGCATGTTTAATTAAAGGGATAAAAAGTGTAAAAAAAGAAATATAAGTATAATAAATGTATATAAATATTTTAAATAGAAAATATTTGAGGTTTGATTGACCTTCAGTGAGTTACAGTGTTTAACATTTGTCTACTACTGTATGTAAGGTCATTTGTGAAGCTGAGGGGGGATAAGCCAAGACCAATGAAGCATTTGGACCCTTTAAATCTGACCAAGATAATAAACAAAACAGTAGAGCATCAAGAATAAACGTAGAATAAACAATAGAGACCACCTTTGACCTTTACAGCTGCTATGTAGTATATGTTACTCATTATTGGCATTAGAGAAAATTAGAACATATATACAGATAACGGACTATCGCTCAGAAGCCTCACATTTCTTCAGCATTTATTGATTCCACCTTTTACCTTCATCACAGCTTCTATTTATTTACAGAGACCAGCTTTCAGTCTTGCCAAGAAATCTGCAGGGATATATTCCACTCCTCCAAAGTTCAGTCTTAGAAGTTGGTTGCATTTTCCACTTTTCATGGTCCTGTAATCCCAAACACATTTAGTGACGGTCTGTCTATTGTTCTGATAACACCAGCAGCTTCTTTGCCTGGTGGGTCTATTATACTGTATTTCCTCAGTCAGGAGCTTCTTAAACAGCTACACATCCTTTTAGACTCATAGTGTTAAGTTGTCCTCTCACAGTGGAAGAATGAACAGAAACATCTGTGGATGTTTTCAGATCTAAAGCAAGAGCGAAACTTGGTTTTCTCCTCTCTCCCTAAGATGAAAGCTTTAACTGCTGTTTGTCTGATGGAGACAATATGGTGGTTCAGTCTGGTCTTGCACGGTCATTAGGAGTCCCGTACCTTTTATCCCCGTTCTGCAGGCCCTCTGATGGCCATTCGGCTGACCAAGTGGAACTGATATTTCTGATTTAATTGAATCAGATTAAATAGGACACAGCTGGAAAATGTCATGACTATTTGTTGAGCTGCTGGAGCCAATGTGGAGGGACCCTCCTGTAAAAACAGTTCACACAGCTGTGATGAGATAAAATGGACAGCAGCCTTTTGATATCAAAACATCACGTACAGGACGGCATGGTGGCGCAGTGGGTAGCACTGTTACTTCACAATAAGAAAAGTCTGAGTTTGATTCAGCCGGGGGGGTGGGTCTGCGTGCCCTTCTCCCTGTGTCTGTGTGGGTGCTCTGGGCTCTGGTCTTTACAGTCCAAAGATATTTATGGAATTACAGTTATAGTTATGGAATAACTGAAATCATATCAAATGCGTCTCTTCCTTTCATGTCCTGTGGCAAAGTTCTTGTAGCCCACCCCAGGGGCGTGGTAGTGGGGGGAAAAGTGGACCTGACTACCCAGGGCCCGAGTAGGGAGAGGGGCCCATTTTTTTTGCTCACGTTCCTCGTGTACTGGCATGGATAGGGGCCCACTGACATTGAGAGTGTACAGGGCCCAGAATTTGCTGCTACGCCCCTGAGCCCACCCCATCTCCTCTGATTCTTCAGTCCTATGTCAGTTCTACCTTAATAAAGGGGAGGTGAGGCCTTCTAGCCCCAGGCAGAGGACGCCCAGAATTCCAGCCCCAAGTTCTTCCCCCTCCCTAAATCAGTCTCCCCCAGTCTACCACCATATGTTGAAGGCATGGTCCGGACTTGCAAACGAACGTTGACATGCCTACTCACCTACAAACACGAAAATATAGTTCTGGATCTAGTTTTCGGTTCTGGAAATCATCCACATTTCCATAAGGACATAGCACTTTAACTCCACTGAAGAACATGAGACCTCCAAAACTGGCTTTCATGGCTTTTTAAATTTGACGTTCCCCTTTGGGTGATATTACATCTAATTTTTTCAGAAATGCCTCTAGCTGCGTAATGGGTGATCTCCTATCTATTGCATGGTACTGTGTATATACTTTATATATACATGTTCCAACCTTTTTGACAGTATGGTATATATGAATGTGCCTTAAAACAGTAAAACACTGTGTAATTGGTTAGTTCATAGGTGTCAGGCTGCATCCCCCCCCCTGCTGTAGCCTCTAAACTTTACCCCATCTATCACAGTCATTCAGAAGCAGCACCGCACAGGTCTGCCAGTAACAGCTTCAGCTCTCTGGGCCGATTAGACTCAGCGTGTTGCTTAAAGTCTGCTTGGCAGGCCCTGCACTGGAGTACGCAATAGTTTACTGAACATATTTCTGCTCAGCAGGTGCAGACAGATGTGAAACCGAGCTGTGCTGCTCATAGGGGGTTAGAGATTACAGGAGAGGTTCAGAAATAAATCAGATCTGTGCACTTTTCACCAAATTGTGCTTTTTTAATATTATGCCAGAATTGTGCCTAATGTAGCATGCACAATGCTAATAATCATTAGCACACTTTTCTTAAAGGAGCAATTTGTAAGTTGGGGGTGTCCACCCTTATCATAAGAAACAAGAGAACGCACTTCTTCCTCAATGTTAGCATTACATGTCTGTTTACTTGAAAAGAGGGTTCTTAGCAGTGCAAAGCAATGGTAACTTTTTTTTTTGCTAGGTTTTGCTTCTATTTACAGTATCTCACAAAAGTGAGTACACCCCTCACTTTATTGTAAATATTTTATTATATCTTTTCATGTAAGAACATTGAAGATATGACACTTTGATACGATGTAAAGTAGTCAGTGTACAGCTTGTATAACAGTGTAAATTTGCTGTGCCCTCAGAATAACTCAACACACCATTAATGTCTAAACGGCTGGCAACAAAAGTGAGTACACCCCTAAGTGAAAATGGCCAAATTGTGCCCAATAACCAATTTCCCTCCCCGGTGTCATGTGACTCGTTAGTGTCACAAGGTCTCAGGTGTGAACTAGAAGTTCAACATGGCACCTCGTGGCAAAGAACTCTCTGAGGATCTGAAAGGAGTGTTGCTCTACATTAAGATGGACTAGGCTATAGGAGATTGCCAACACTCTGAAACTGAGCTGCAGCACGGTGGCCAGGACCATACAGCGGTTTAACAGGACAGGTCCACTCAGAACAGGCCTCAACATGGTCCACCAAAGAAGTTGAGTGCACATGCTCAGCGTCATAGCCAGAGGTCATCTTTTGAAAATAGACGTAGGAGTGCTGCCAGCATTGCTGCAGAGGTTAAAGGGGTGGGGGGTCAGCCTGTCAGTGCTCAGATCATACGCCACACACTGTATCACATTGGTCTGCATGGCTGTTGTCCCAGAAGGAGGCCTCTTCTAAAGATGATGCGCAAGAAAGCCCGCAAACAGTTTGCTGAAGACAAACAGACTAAGGACCTGGATAACTGGAACCATGTCCTGTGGTCCAATGAGACCAAGATAAACTTATTTGGTTCAGATGGTGTCAAGCGTGCGTGGCTGCAATCAGGTGAGGACTACCAAGAAAAGTGCATCTTGCCTATAGTCAAGCATGGAGGTGGAAGTGTCATTGTCTGGGGCTGCATGAGTGCTGCCAGCTGTGGGGAGCTACAGTTCACTGAGGGAACCATGAATGCCAACATGTACTGTGACATACTGAAGCAGAGCACGATCCCCTCACTTTGGAAACTGGGCCGCAGGGTTTGGACTGGCCAAACACGTCTCCAGACCTAAACCCTATTGAGCATCTGTGGGGCATCCTTAAATGGAAGGTGGAGGAGCGCAAGGGCTCTAACATCCACTAGCTCCCTGATGTCATCACAGAGGAGTGTAAAAGGATTCCAGTGGCAACCTGTGAAGCTCAAGTGAACTGTCCATAAGAGTTCTGGAAAAAAATTGTGGCCACACTTTGGGCACAATTTGGCCATATTCACTTATGGGAGTTATGCCTTGTGTTGGCAGCGGTCATCCTGTTAGGGCCAGCACCAGATTTGGTGGTTGCCTTCCCTAGGGGGAGTTTCCTGTAGACTATGATTTTAGCCACCGCTGGTAGACCTATATGACCTTAAGCTTCCATACACCTGCAGGTTTAGATACTTCCTTTACACTATGGCCTTTGATATGGCCAAATGCAATCACTCCTTTTAGCCAGTCATGGAAAAAATCATGCACTGTCCCATCTTTTCCCAATCTATGAATCCTATCACACCCCACAGGGATAGCCCCATCACCCTCATGCAACGGCATCTGCAGAAGTCGGAAGTTACTACCATCTCATTTATCTGATATCTGATGTTATTCTGTTGCAAATGTTCTATTTTTACTGTACTAATATTTAATGTGAAATTCTTTTGTGTTTTTGAGTCTTTTGTGGCGAATGTATCCCTGCCGGCCTTCAACAGGGATTTATTACAGTTTATAACAGTTACCATGGTCAAAATGCATGGAACAGGAATCCCTTTTTTAATTCACTGTAAAAGACATTGGATATTTTAATGGAGTAATGACCACCAAACCGGTTTTCATTTCAGAAATCTGGTCACCTCACTTTTAATGCGCTCACAGCCATCAGATTTATCCACACGGAAAAAAGCCTCAGGCGGAACCCATGTTACAAAATCTGCTTCCCTATGTAGTCTGCAATAAGAGAACTAAGGTTTCCACCACAGAGGCCTACCTAGTGGAGCTTCAAAAAGGAGTCGGGACAGGTGTATATAGTCAGTGCAGCGTAAGGAACACAGCACAACTATGTTTTCTAACTAAAGACATGTTCTAGAGGGTGCCACTTCATTTACACTTTAAGTGCAGTCTAGTACTTCTTTTTAGTGCCAGGGTATGTGTAAAAAGCATTTATGAGCTTGATGAATATACCAATGCTATAAACGAGCAATTCGCAATATGTGTGGTGTAGTCTCTTGTGTAAGCCTCAAAGATAACATATAACGACCTGTGTTGATACAGATGGTTTAAGGATTAGGAGCAAAGGAGCGAGTTAGGACGCCATGATTTCATGCAGGTCGTGGAGGTCACATTCATTAGTGCGTCACCAGTCCTTTGAAAGCCCCACTCAGACAGGGTGGAAAGGCAGAAGTGGTGGGAGTGCATGTGGAAAACAGCGGGAGCACGAGGACGGAGACAGAAGATACGCCTTATCATTTATTCCCTCTCGGCGGGACAGCAGCTGGAGAGCGGTTTCATATTAACCAGAAGAAAAACACAACAGTCTCACAGAAAATCTAAAGAAAGAAGCTCCGCGTGTTATCTTTAAAAACTAGCCGAGACATCCTGGCAAAAATGCAACTTCCAAGAGACGTTTCCGAAAGTATCCAGACACGCGTTTGGTTAGTGAACTCAGCTCCTCTAATGGTGCTACAGATTTCATGTATTCAGAATTTTAAATTGTTCTCTGATGCCTGCTGTAAGGGTGAAAACGTGCGGTGCAGGAGCCAGACACTGTTCCTGGGACTCTCTAAAGACACACGCCCAGGACACACTCCATGCGGGGTAGAAGTGGTGTTTATTGGCCCAAGCAACCACAGATCTCACCATTACTGTCCGGAGTAACTTAGAGGCAGCTGCATCAGATGCCTCTAAGTTGCAGCTGCTAGTCTACAACTAGCTCCTTCGTCCCGCTCAGAGAGCTACAGCTCAGCGCACATGCGCAATAGTCAAGAGCACATAATCAACCGTTACACTACCTAGAAGGTATGTGACTTTGGCCAGATGCAGTTTTACATGCCCATTTAAACCCCTGTGATTTGATCCCACAAAGTAACGAGCTGGTTCCTGGTTTTTTGGACCGTTTATAAATAATAAGATGTGCTCTTCCCTGAAGTGCAGCACCACGATGGCTTACAAAGAAGCAACAGGCAGAAAAAATCAAAGGACCATCCATGTAATAAACTCATCGTAAAGATCATCGAATTGTTTTGCTAGCTATGCTAGTTCCTAGAGGCTATTAACTTCCTGATTTTGATCCCAACATCAACAGTAAATAGGGTAAAACAGCATGGCTGCTACTCACAGGTTGTCTGTGGGGTTGTGTTATCTGGCTAATGAAAGGTGGAACCGATAGTGTCCAAGGTTTGAGAAACTGTCCAGCGTGAAATGTGCAGAGCAAACTAACAGCTCTGAGTTCAGGATCTCCAGGATCTTGCTAACTATTTAGGCTCTTTGGTTGTCTTCCTATTTATCATCTTGTTTGGCCCAAACTGTGCTCCACCTTAAATGGCGCCGCAGTCACACCCTGGTTCCTGTACAGGTGATAGCTTTTATTTGGAACAGACCATTGGATTAAGAAGCTGACCTATAGGAAGCCAATTTCAGTCTAGTAGAGATGAAGATTAGTCATGCCCGCTGATAGTTTAGTTCCTTGCAAATGGACAGTTAAGTGCCAACTTCCCTTTTACAGCCTGGAGCAAGACATTGCTGTTGCTCCACAGTCACATGTATTTTTTGTGGTGTAAATGATAATGTGTTTATTAGGTAACATATTGTTATGTTATGTTACAAACACAGGATTTGTATTTGAAGGGCATAACAGTTTTTGAGGCTCACGTGTGTTAGTTCTGTGTACCAAAGTCTCCTTATTCATTTTGTTCACTATTTCTTCATAATTAGGTCTCTTAGGTGTAAACAAAGTCATTCAGAAAGATCTGATGTGACATGGTTCATTGTAGAGAAACCTATTGACTGATATCTTTACAGTGAGGTGCAATTAATCAGCAAAGACTGCAAAGCAATGCCATTTTTTGCTGCCCAAAACAACCAGTCATCCTACTCATGTTTTCAGAGTTTACACTCATCATCAAAGAAAGCAGTGCTATTGGAAAGGAAGATAAAGGAACCAGGAACAATAAATGATAATAAATAGACTGATATGGACAATATTTCTTGAGCTACACATACAGAAGTAGTGTCTCTCAGTATGGCATTGGGCCACCATGTTTACTAACGCAACATGACATATGTCTCGGCATTGGAGTTGTAGAGATTCCTAATAGTGTCCTGTGATAATCTATCCCATGCATCTTGAATATTCTCACACAGGTCCTGCAGATTTTGTGGTAGGGATGGAGGCAGAGTGACACCAAGCCTTCTGGACGTCATGTGTGACAACTAAATGTTCATCTTGGTGCTCACCACGGTGCCTCCACACACAATTCGTAGGTCATCTCCACCAAGTCACTGAAGATGACCAGCTGCCATTCTAAATCACTCCATGACAGTCTGGCATGACACCCTTGCAGTTTTTGGCGACACTGACTTGGTGTTAAGACCATTATAATGGTCTGTGTGCATGTAGTTCTGCATTGTACAGCCATCTGCCAATGGTGCTGGCACTAACAGGATGACTCATAGCCCATCCCTGCTTACGTCAGATGTGAGACCGAGTATGATACTTGAATCATTCGCATGTCTCACAATGTCGCATGTCACCTAGCCACCAAGTTTCATTCCTGTTGGTTGATTCCTTTGGGGTGCCACTATTTGTGCAACTGTTCTTTAGATGATGAGTGCATTATTGTGTATGATAGTAAAACGGTGGTAAATCTATGGAGGACTACATTGCTATACATTTACAGCATTTAGCTGACACTCTTATCCAGAGCGACTTACACAGGTAATCATATTACAAGTACAAGGCAACGTAGTGTTAGGAGTCTTGCCCAAGGACTCTTATTGGTGTAGCACAGCATAGTTCCTCAGCCCGGGATTCAAACCTCAGTCTCCCATGTGTGGTGGTGGCTACTGGTGTTATCCGCTGAGCTACACCAACCACTATACATCCGCTATACAACTCCCTGGATGTTCCTGTTTGTTGTGAAAACTTTAGATGTCTGGTTCATTTCACCTTCGACATTTTACAGAAAATCACCCCAAATGATATGGTTTCTCAAAAAACCTAAAGATTAAAATAAGGTGTGATGGGGAAACTAGAGCTTTCTAAGGATTGACTAGGAGAGAGAGAGAGAGAGAGTGAGAGAGAGAGAGAGAGAGAGAGAGAGAGAGAGAAAGTGAGAAAAAAAAGAGAGAGAGAGATAGAGAGAGAGAGAGAGAAAGTGAGAAAAAAAAAAGAGAGAGAGAGAGAGAGAGAGTGCGTGAGGAAGGCATCAGTCCACATCAGCTGCACATATATAAAGAGATCAGTGGGAAAGTCCTCTGATGTAGGCTGGAGGTGGAGTTCAGTGATGCTGTAATGTAAAGCGTGACTAACACGCGTCTCTATATAGCTTGTTTCCAGGCAGTTTTGAGACGGTGTTATCTATGATAAAATGGACTGATTTCCAAATAATTAGGTGTTGATTGAGCAAGTCCAAATCTCTCCCTCCCCTCCTGACTCCCTTGGAGAGTCTCAACAGAGCCTGTGTTATTTCTAATGCTAACATCCACATTGTTTTAAGATTTAATTACTGCTCTGTATTGGCCCTTTGGCAGTGTTTCTCTCTTGCTGAGAGCCTTTTGTTGATCTTGAGCTGAGCTCGGCGGGGGATTGATCTCTATTTCGTGGTTGCATGCCAACATTGCAGAGATTTTGACTGTATAATCACAATCCTTTCTTTAACACCTGATATGACTGATCTACTTGAGAAGGTCTCATTTAGACATAATCTGCCATTTTATCTCTGTAGGCAATCAATCCATCAATCAATCAATCAATCTTTATTTGTTTAGCATTTTTACATCTAGTGTTGTCTCAAAGCAGCTTTACAGAAAAGCAGTTCATATAAGGAAAACAAGGAGCCCATATACAGACATAGGGATGGGAAATCCGAGTCCAAGCCCCCCTGTGAGCAAGCCAGAGGCAACAGTGGCAAGGAAAACTCCCAAAGTGTAAGGAAGAAACATTGAGAGTAACCAGACTCAAGTGGGGGATACCATCCTTCTCAGGGGGATCCCGGTTGAAGAGAGAAAGACAGAGCTAACAAGAAAAGGAGCTTGGAACATCTATTAGAAACCTCCTGATTAATCCAGGAGATAGTAATTGTAGAAGTAAAGCCATCCCATAGGTTCTCTGTCAAAGTGAGAGATAGAGTTTATGATCAGTGCCAGATGCTGGCGGCTCAACTGTGGTCATTTAAGTCATGCCGGGTGACGAGCAACAGAAGACAGGACAGGAGAACCACACTGTAGACCATTTCTCTATAGTCTCGATAGTAGTGGCTTTTAGGAAAATCCCTCATCCTAAAAAGGAACATCAATAATCTTCAACACTCAGTCAGAATGTGAAAATCTATGAATATGCACAATGATTCAAACTATAAACACCCCATTGTTGCCCCGTTTTTAGACCCCAGCTCTTCCCTTCACTGGCCTATACATGGGATCTCTATCTACAGTCTGTAACAGAGCAAACAGGCTGAGTCAGAAAGAGTCTGTGTTTGTGTCACTTACGTCAGTTTCACTCATTCAGATTAAAGTCCTTATCCTCTATACTTGTCTCAGTGAGTCAGAGCTGCTTGTGGTTTAGCCTTCTTGCTAGCCTCGATAGCCTTTGGGCTAACAAGGATATAAAGTTAAAGTAGCTTAAGCTACCAGCTCCACACCCAAAACACAGATTCATCCTGCGACAATCTGAGTCTTTGTTCTCTTAACTTGCGTCACTGAGGCTTCAGTGACCCAGAATGAACCTGTGTGGTTTTGCGTACAGCTGTTTAGGCCTTCTCGCTAAGCTAACACCATTCTAGCGAAATGGAGCAACAGAGACTTAGGCTCACGGCTCCACCACACAAACACACAGGCTTTGCACAGATTCATCTTCAAAACTTGCGTCAGTGAGGCTTTGGCAAGATGGGATGAACATTGCTAAATCTGTCTGCTATGCTACAGTAACATGCTACCTGCTCCTAGAACAGCATCATCCCTTTCTGTTGCTGTAATAGTGTTTGGTGTCTTTGTCTTCACCTGGAAGTGCATTTATAGTATTTAAAATACGATTAAATTTAATTCTTTTAGGAATTCGTCATTGACTTCAGGATTAAAATTCTGGAATTTTGTTACTTTGCATTACTTGCTAGACAGCAAGCTAAGGGTTACACTGCTAGTGAAAGAAAAGTGCAGTGCACTACACCTAAACCAGACAAAGCAATAATTCACAAAGTTTATGTATGCTATGCTCTGATGTCTTAAAAAATAAGGGTTTCAGGGAGGTGCATTCTTATTCAGAAATACATTCCCCTATGTTATCTTTAATGACCCTGGTTAAGATCCTTTAATATTGAAGTATGATGTATCATATACAGTGCTGAGAGAATGTAGACCCTTGAGAACACAGGGACCTGAACAGTATTCACGGCTTCATCTCCAAATATTAAAGCAGGGGGAGAATGTCTTTAGATGCAATCCTGAGCAGGTACCAAAAACCATAAAACAGCACCTTCTGTACTGAAAAAACAGCCAACGTAAAAAAGTTTTCTAATACCAAAGGCTCCAGTAGCTCTTTCCTTCACTGGCCTATACATGGGATCTCAAGTGGGGGAGACCCATCCTTCTCAGGGGGATCCCGGTTGAAGAGAGAGAGACAGAGCTAATAAGAAAAGGAGCTGGGAACATCTATTAGGAACCTCCTGATTAATCCAGGAGATAGTAATTGTAGAAGTAAAGCCATCCCATAGGTTCTCTGTCAAAGTGAGAGATAGAGTTTATGATCAGTGCCAGATGCTGGCAGCTCAACTGTGGTCATTTAAGTCATGCCGGGTGACGAGCAACAGAAGACAGAGCAGGAGAACCACACTGTAGACCATTTCTCTATAGTCTTTATAGTAGTGGCACCTTCTGTACTGAAAAAACAGCCAATGTAAAAAAGTTTTCTAATACCAAAGGCTCCAGTAGCTCTTCCCTTCACTGGCCTATACATGGGATCTCTATCTACAGTATGTAACAGCAAACAGGCTGAGATGGGGCAGAAATACAGATAAGCTCCCACAGAAAGATTAAAAGTCATAAAGAGTTCCAGCTTTTTAATACCAAAGGCTCCAGTACTATGTAGAGTAGAAAAACAGACCTACATGTTACCCAGCTTTCTGAATTATTATACCATCTTCTACAGGTCTGTTAATCATTATGGATACATCTCAAATGTTTTAATGGCTTACAGGTCCTTAATAAATATGTGACTCCTGTCTTGATGAAGTTCGGTAAAGGCCTGTGTGACGCAAAATATCTGCAACTGAACATTCACACTTCCAATTACATTCATATACTTCTATTGCACCCAAGTGGTGTTGCACACTGGGAGCACCAACGCCACCACTCACAAATTGCACTTGAACAGCTGACAATGTCGTACATCCACAGGGTACGTGTTTCCTCTGTTATATTCTGGCATGATGACCTGCTGTACAGTTATAGCTTTAATTAATTACATACAGCTTTCCGTACAGTGCAAACTAAAAAACAGCCAAGTGATTTTTTTTATTTATTTCAGAAACAGACAGTAATGGGTTAAGTCAGTGGTTCCCAACCCTGGTCCTGGAGTTCCCCCTTGTCTGCACATTGTGGCATTTCCTCTGCACCCAACATACTACATCTAACTAATCAGCTCATTAGCTAGGCCTTCTTGAGTTGAAGTGGGTGGGTTAGGAGCAGGAAAACACTAAAAAGCACAGGCCAGGGGAACTCCAGAGCGAGGATTGGAAAAATGTGGTTAAACCAAAGTCCTTGTAAGTCATGTTTCTGGTTAAGCATGTGTTTCTTGGTTTTGCCCTATGCTGCAGAACCTCTGCTTGAGTGTTTTTCACTGGTTCTCTGAAATGCTTAGCATACATACTGTATATACTGACCCTGCCGTGGTGATTGATCTGTGCCTGTTGAGTTAGCAAGCACGCTGGCGCAACACCACTCTGAGAGACACTACTTCTGTATGTGTAGCTCAATAAATATCGCCCATATCTTTCTAAATTTTATTCTTCTTGGTAACCTTTATCTTACTACCCAATAGCATTGCAATCCAGAACTTCCTTTTTTTGATGACGAGTATATATACAATGTTATATTATATAATATTATAATTTTATAGTTATGGGTAGAAGATCTTCAGCATCTGTGAATGAACTTGATGAAGCTTAGTGCGTTGGATGGTCGTTCAGTGGAGCAAAAATCAGATACTATGTACATCTGTTCTGGTTCTGCCCGCTTATCACGACATGTACATGTACCGCTACATGTTCTTCCAAGGTAACAGGCAATATCCATCCCACCACAAGTTAATTTCATTAGAACTACTGTCTTACTGTCACAAGATAAGTTTCTGTCATGTGAGTTAAGTTCAGTTTAATTCCAATTCAGGTGAACTTAATATACAGTATTTGATTAAAAATGTGTATTTTACTAACAGTGCTGTCAGTGGCAGGGTTCACTGAATGCAGGGTTATTTTTTCTAAACTAATCAAAGTCTTATCTTTGTTTGTCCCTTTGAGATGATGCTCCTCTTGGATGGCATCATTTCTAAGGAGGATCGTGTTTAAGCGGTTTTGGTTTTCTGGCTGATGCTGTGTGCGAGGGTCTGCTATATCTGAGAAAGAGATCTCCTGAGAAAGCTGGAGGACATCTAAAATCCACACATTTTTTAGTAAGCTAAACCATTCCATTCTTTTCCATCATTAGGTACAGATGTTTGTAAACAGTGGGCCTGGAACAACCTGTACAGTTCAGTGTACTCCAACATCCAAATCAGCTGGAGAATTTTCTTTGCAACAACTCTTGAAAACTTGGACAGGCTTTGCAGAACGGCAAATAATAATATATGGCAAATATTTATTACAGCACATTGTATTTACAGGTTTAAATAAAATGAGAAACATGTTAGTCATTTAAATTAATTAATTAATTTTTGTATTTTTGTATTTGTATCAGTTAAATTTTAATGTGGAAACGCAAATATAAAACTCAAAACTAAATATATTGGGCTAAAAGGAATTGTTGTTATTTAAGAATGGAATGGAAGAGTATCAGTATTGCATTATTTTGGCATTTAAATAATGAAAGCAGAAATTTCAAACTTTATGGACATGTGTGTGGTTTGGCTCAGCTTAGAAGGTCTTTGAGAGATCTTTTCACTGTATACTGTACACATTAACCACAAGAGACATACACAGAAAACTCACAGAATCTGTCCAGGTCCACATCGGCAACATGGCATCAAGATTTATTCTTTTTTTTCTTCAATAATTGACTTGGCTGACAATTTTCTTATTTGGAATCTCCGATTTTGGAGAAATTTGGAGAACTCCTGCTGATGAGGCTCAAGGAGAGGCACTGCATGAGAGTATTAAATGTTCACAGTTAAGGACCTTTATTAGTCAGCAACTTTGCTATATAATTTACTAGCTTCACCGAATGTTAACAAATGATGCTAAGCTAACTGAAGATGTTAAGCTGCCAGAACTGTGGTAACAAGTGCAACTTGTATGTGTCTATGTGGTTCATGTGGGGGATAAACAGAACTCTTAGGTTGTGAAATGTTGTGTGGGTAAAGTAATTTTATTTATTTTTGAGTAAATTCATTTTATTTTAATTCAAGTCACTGGCCGTACGTAGGAAAATACAGCTAAGATACCTCAATAAACTGAACCATAGCTGAGCAATCTTGGAACTGTGGATCACCAGCATTATTCAGCATTTGTCCATCATTTAGAACCAGCACCACAACAGGACTACAAGTCTGCAGCATGTATCAGGCCAAATGGAACATGTGGCAGGCACCCATCATCACAACACTCGCTCCGCAACAGATTTACAGATTAATAAATTATGTTTGTACAAGTACCATTGCAATGTGTGTGGATGTGGAAATGGCAGATAATCGCTTATGTCATATCAAGCCTCACAAACACTCAACCTTAGACGACCAAACTAAGGCCCTCTTATTTTGGACACATTAAGAGAACAATCAGTTATAAATCTTAGAAAGGATAGTTATATTTGGAACAGCTGTAAGGAATAAAAGACGAGAACAACCAGCAACAACAAGATACAAGACAGATACAGTCAGAGAAGTCATGAACAAGTCATTCAAAAGCCTGAAGATCCAAACAAAAGACAGGATGTTCTGGAGAAGGCACTATACATACGGTCAGCAGGAGCCAAATTCAACTTGACGGTACTCTGAATAATACAGTAACACTAATACCGTAGGTTCTATTAAACATTTAGATAAAGTTCCTCAATGATTCGACTTTTCTCATGATGATCATCCAACACAGTCTTGTTTTTTTTTCTTCTTTAATCTCCTCTCCCTGTTATTGGCGTTCCAGAGTTGTCACTCGAAGTTGTAGATCATTGCGTTGGGCTGGTAAGGTATGTCCTGTAATTCTCTCAAGCGAACGAGTCGCTGCATACAGGTGCTGCTGTGCAGCATAAGCATTCCAAAAGCTTACACTATAAATATTAACATTCATAATTATGTATTCATTTCTGAACAACCATTTCACTAATCACTATGACTTTTACCAGTCCTGTTAACAATTTACCAGCATTATCACTTCAGAAATCACCAAACCAATCCTCATCTTACAGGGTAGATTTTCTGGTTGAAGTTCAGTCTCACCTGTGAAGTTGGGCAGCAGCTTGTTGTGATGCTATTGTCTGTCCTGGTGTGACAGTTTAACGTGCCACACAAATACAAATAATCAAAGGTTTAATTTCCAGCTACTATTATTACACCACACAAAGGCAAATGGTACGTCAAAATACACTGTCAAACATACTTCCTGAAGCTGTGAAGACAGAAGACAGATGAAACCCGAAGACAGATTGCTCAGCGAATTCCGAATGCATGATCTGTCCGGTCCTGTCAAAATCACCCTCCTTAAAACGCTTCTTAAAAAGAAGGGGTTGCTATGAAGTCCTCTCTCCTCTAACAGCTTCCCATTGAATTTAAAAAAAAAGGATCAATGGGAAACCTGGAAAATTCAGGAAGTAACTAGCTCCATGACCGCAGTAGGTCATCTAAAAGTTAGACAAAGCTTTGTAAGAGCAAAATACAAATCACAGACCAACCTTAACACACACTTTCATTGTAAAATGTGATTCCCTTCTCCTTCCTCTGCAAACTTCTCCTTGTAGTACGGACAAAACCTGCATGATTTTGTGACATTTGCACGATTAGCGCATTAGCCCAGGTGTTAGCACATTATGAGTTTGGTGCAGTACCTCGTTCTTAGCTCATTAGCGTGTGGTTAGCACTTGAGCCTGGGTATGGGAGTTAACTCCAGATTAACATTTTAGCTCGGGTATACAGGGTTAACTCCTGGTTAGCACTTTAGCTCGAGTATACAGGGTTAACTCCTGGTTAGCACTTTAGCTCGGGTATACAGGGTTAACTCCTGGTTAGCACTTTAGCTCGGGTATACAGGGTTAACTCCTGGTTAGCACTTTAGCTCGGGTATACAGGGTTAACTCCTGGTTAGCACTTTAGCTCGAGTATACAGGGTTAACTCCTGGTTAGCACTTTAGCTCGGGTATACAGGGTTAACTCCTGGTTAGCACTTTAGCTCGAGTATACAGGGTTAACTCCTGGTTAGCACTTTAGCTCGTGTATACAGGGTTAACTCCTGGTTAGCACTTTAGCTCGTGTATACAGGGTTAACTCCTGGTTAGCACTTTAGCTCGAGTATACAGGGTTAACTCCTGGTTAGCACTTTAGCTCGGGTATACAGGATTAACTCCTGGTTAGCACTTTAGCTCGAGTATACAGGGTTAACTCCTGGTTAGCACTTTAGCTCGGGTATACAGGGTTAACTCCTGGTTAGCACTTTAGCTTGTGCCCCTTTTGTACATATTGGTACAGTCACTTCTCTGTCAGTCACTGTCAGTCACTGGATTAAAGTTTCTGTGATTTGGTGGCTATTAAGCTGAGATTAAAATAAAAGCAGAAATTAGATCTTATCATCTGTGAAAAAATATTGTCACTGTTCAAATATAAAAACAGTATCTCTGAAAGTGCAATTTTGGGCAACTTCTGTTGGTCCATTCCTTCAGGTTCCTCTCTCCAATCTGACACTATCACTCCTACCAAAGACTTGCTCTGCTTCCGGCCTGAGTGTAGGCCTAGCTGTCCTTCACAGTCTGAGCAGCTCTTTGCCCCAGCCTAGGACCAGTTTTCCTCTTCCGCCTGTGTCCTGCCATGCCTAAGAGCAGCTCTCCTCCCAGACCCCAGATAAGTTGTCCAGCTCTTCTACCTGACCTGAGACCATTCCTCCAGACTGAGGATTTCCTGACCTTTTAACGCCCATCCTGTCCATCCTGTTCACATTCGTCCTTCTCATTCTCACAAGGGCAGATGTTCAGCTAGTTTACTTAAGTAAACTTAATATATTTTCAGTTCAGTTAGTTAAATATTTAATATCAATTCAAATAATTTAAAATAAATTAATCTTCATCTTTATGAATATATTACATTTCTATACACATTCAAAGCATAGTTTAATTATACATCAGTGTTCTGCTCAACCAACTTGTGGCATTCCTATGCATTTCTGCCAGTCAGTGCTGCATTTTGTTCTTCTCCTGACAGTGTCCTGAGTTTCAGGGGTCACTGAACGCCGGGGTTTCTTCCTCTGAATTGATCAGTCATTATCTCTTTGAAAGAGTTTGTCTCTCAGGGTAAGATGATGTTCCTTTTGGATGACATAATTTCTAAGAAGGTCTAGCTGAGCTAACGCTAACCATGGCTGTCTAGAATATTACATCAGGCAGCTCTGGGAGAGGCTGAAGGACATCTAAAGTCTCAGCACATCCTTCTGTTCCAACAGTAGATTCATCATTATAGCTCTGATTCTGGCATCTCCAGACCTGCATAGTTGACTTTTCTCCCTGCCCCAACATCCAAATAAACTCCAAATGCTGGGCTTCTTCATTTTCCAATCCATTACCTAGATGACATTTGTTGAGACATGACAGTAAGATATGGCAGTATGAAGTAAGCACAAGAGAGAAGATAAAAGAGAATGAAATATGTTTAGATAGGATGGTAATAAAATTAGTACTGAAGTTATTAAGGCCAGTTTTCCAATGCACGGACGAGTGGTTCTGAGCATGGTGTATAGCTATTGTGGCTTTTCCAGACAGACACAGTTCGGCATGGACGCTTATGAAACAGGCTCACAGAATCAAAAACAGAATCAATTTCTCAGCACGATTATCTAACCGTATTTGGGGGGCCATGAATAGTCCGGTATTTGACATAATGACATAGCTATTCGCTAATAGGTCTTTTAATCTTATTGGTCCTTTGATCTAATTGGTCCTACATTCATGTAGGTATTGCGCTACATCCTTTGGTTTATATTACAAGCGGAAAACAATCCAAAAGGTTCAATACGCCTCACACATACACCAAATAAAAGGCTGAAGTGCACATTTTGCAGGCCACCACAGATTAAACGTTAAAGCTTCAATCTACGATCGGTTTCTAAATGTTAAACTGTGCTGTTAAACCAAGAGAGATGAGCTGCAGCCACAATTAGCATTAGCTCAGCTAGCATGGTGCCAGCTTTGTGCGCCAGACAGCAGGTTTGAATCTAACAGAAGACTTTTAACAGTAGTTTTACTTACGCAGTTCAGACGATAGCGGATCAGCTTTAAATAAACAACATCAAGTGGCTGATGCTGAAAATGACAGAAACCAGAAACCTGTTATGTTAAGCTGTTGCCTCTTTCCTAGCTAACTTAGGTAAAGAGATTCAAACACTCCAGTACAGAATATAACTTAATATATAAGTTATATATATATATATATATGTTACCATACACTTAGCTTAGCCTAGCAGACTATGGCTTATTTTGACTTTCTGACACTCCAACACAAGTTGACTTTTTAAATATATACATATATATATGTATATATTTAAGTATATATACATATATATATTTAAAAGTATATATTTATATTTCAAAAGTGTTGGAGTGTCAGAAAGCCAAAATAAGCCATAGTAGGCTAAGCTAAGTGTATGGTAACTCCAACCAAAACACAGGGTTAAAAACCTGTTTAGAGGACAAAGGTCCATGTCTTGCACTACTTCTGTATGTGTAGCTCAATAAATATTGCCCATATCAGTCTAAATGTATCATAATTCATTGTTCCTGGTAACCTTTATCTTCCTTCCCAATAGCACTGCAATCCCACACTTCCTTCTGGGTGCAGCTATTTTTTGAAGATGAGTGTGGGATGCTTCTCCACATTCACTTTTTAAAAGCATAGTCTTTATGTCGTGCCAGCCAAAATGTTTCAGAGATGACATTTTGAATTTAGTTTAGCTTCAAGGGTGGCGGACCATCTTCACTGCCAGCAGATGGACTGATCTCATTCCTATACTGTCAGCGTTAATGACATGGTAAATCTTTCTTCAAGGTTTTATTGAACCTCTTACCAGAAACAATAAATTCATTATGTGGAGAATGAAGAAAAAACTCGCTGATGAAAATCGTATTTCTTCTAGTTCCAGATGAAGCTCCAAAGAATTGGGTTCCAAGAATTAACACTAACATGTAAAGTTCAAAAAGGGGATGGGAAATTCGGAAACGGAAATTTGTAAGCACCAGGATTTAACTGCAGCACTGTTTAAAGTGCGATGAGAAGCTGGAGAAAATTGACCTTTAGCCTTATAGTAACACAGTAATGTTTAATCATAGAAAAGTTTAAAATATATTAATCAACACATAAACATGCATTTTTACTAATAATAATCCAATTATTATTACAAACTTATTACAAAATTATTTATGAAACATATGCATATTTTATCATATTGTATTTTGTCACTGCTGTCTAAAAGCAAATGGTGATGGAACTGAACAAATTCACAACTGAAGTTGCTTTATGAATAAAAGGAGTCAGCCCTGCAGTCCTACAGCGTATCCATGTTTTTATGTAGCTGCATTTATTCTTATGTTATTTAGATCATTCTACAGAATTAGTTCCAACTGCAGAAGAAACTATATGAAAATAGTTCAATATTCACACATTACACAGGGATTGTGTTGTGATGTATTTAAAAGATGAGAATTGATAAATTAATAAGCCAAATATTGTAATATGCCTGCCCTTGTCTTTGTCCGTTTCTCCACTCTTGTTTACACTCCTTCATGTGTCCAGTTATGTGTATTGTTTCTGTATGTCTCCTGGTTATCTGTCTCGCCTACCACTAGTCTGTAGCCCCGCCCTCTTATGAGCCCCAGGTGTTTCTGATTTGTTCTCTGTATAGTTTTACTCCTCCTTGATTGTCTTGTATTTACTTGGTGTTTTGGTTTTACAGTCGCTGTTTTGTGTGTGCGTGTGTGTGTGTGTTTAATTTTCCTGTTGTGTTTTGGTTTCCTTTGTCCTACAGTCTTGTTTTCCGTCTGTTGGCTTCCAATAAAAACATTTGTAGAGTACTTTCTGTTGGGAGGTGGCTGACCCAAACTAGCAACTTGCAATTAATCTGAATGACATTTTTGTTTTTTTCCTGTTACTTTTTTAGTTTTTCTAATTTTTAAATAAAAAAAATAAAAAAAACTTTTCAATTCAACTTTATTATTACACAAATACAGAGTTGTACAGTATAACAAAACATCATCAGGTTACTTCTCTGGTGCAGTAATGAAAAAAAAAATACAAATAATAAGTAACTGAATAAAAAACGAAGACAAGAGACACATTACAACACATGCATAAACAACAAGACACGTGCAAACTGTGAAAGGGTAGTAACTGTACGTCAGAATGTCAGAACTCTAAAACGGAGGTGCGAACTGCGGTTAGAATAAGTAGTAGCATTTTACAGATTTTAGTCTCAAGTTCATTTCAGTCAGAAGCCTGAAATGTGTTTTCAATTCTGAATTTGAATCAATTCATTATAAAACTTGTTTACTTTTAAAGTCTTTCCTATGGCCCAAGACTTTACACAAAAGCTAGTAGAGGAAACCTAGAAACACTGAATGAAAGAAAAGAAGGCTAGAGGAGATGAGGCAAGCAGACCAAAGACGAGACGAGCAGACAGAAGATGAAATGAATGCCTGAGGAAAGAGTAGAGGACATCTAAAAGCAGAGAGGGGGCTGTATGTGCTGATTACTGTATGTGCATATCTGGAGCTGATTACTGCATGATGACGGCGGTAGATGAGATGAACTCTTCCCAGAACTGCCTTTAATGACATTAGAGGCATTTAGCGTGCTCAGGAGCCTTAAATCAAGTTTGTCTTCAGAGGGCATTTAAGTCCTCAAAGCCACAGCAAGAAAGCCTCAATTCAGGCAGCGATGAAAAGCCAAGGACAGTGTGAACCCTGGCAAGGGCAGAAGACGTGGCACTCAAAGCAAGCTCAGTAGCAAGAAACTGGGCAAGTAAGATATGTGGGAAATGATTTTACAACACATGATCTATGGTATTTATTTTTCTGAGGTTTTTAAACGGACGGAGGACCCCAGCAAAACGGTAGTGCCACATTTCAAACAAGGGCTCTCAGTGATCGAAGCACTGCTCTTATAGACCACCAAAAGAAATCTGAGTGCTAATAGCACTCCCATGTGGGGAATCTGCAGCCTGCTAAATGTGATTGAGTGAGTTAAAAGCCAAGTCAAAGAGTTGCTTTGCCCATTACACTCATTATAGCTCTTTACAGAATGGACACGTTGATAAACGAAAGGACAGTCAGTGAGAGTGTTCAGGTATTGCCTTATTTACCTCCAATCTCTCAATCTCTGGTCTCCCTGCTGGCACCCCATTATGATTTTTAGATTGAAGATGGTTCATTGTTTCTGGGAAAGGGGCTCAGATTTAATAATACTCTATTATTCTGTAATTCTATGGCGACTGTAAATCCTATTTTTTCTGGTCCTTGTTTTTGGAAAATACATCCAGGTGGGTTTTATAAATCGTCTGGGTTTTGTTTTCTGCAGCCATTTATTTTGTGCATCTTTGCATTGCTTTTATACTTCTCTTTAGGTCTCGTCTGCAAAGCGGTGCCAAAGGAGCATTTAACCCACTTCTTTCAGGACGTGTACATAAACAACCTTCGCTTTTCCTAAACTGCACAGAGAGCTGACCTGCACGTACACACGAAAACATACAAATAAAATTCAGTAGCAAGAAGAGTGGCAAGAAAACGGTGGCCTGCATTTGATTCCCGGCTGGGATGTCTGGGGTCCAGTTTGCATGTTCTCCTTGCGTATGTGTGGGTTTTCTCTGGAGGGGGTGGGGGCAGGTGAATTGAAGATGCTAAATTGCCCCAGGTGTGAGCGTGAATGCGTATGTGTGTGTCTGTCTTGGGTTGGTAGCCTGTCCAAAGTGTTTCCTGCCTTCTTTCCAATGAGTGCTGGGCTAGGCTCCAGCATATAGGTCACAGTGAAGTTAAGGTGGCAGATCTAAAGAAATCTAAAAAAAATATACTCTGTGTGATCAACCGTACACAGTGAGACTTTCTCTAGTCTGTGCAATGTTAGAAGCTAAGGATGTTGTCTTTTAGCAAACCTCATAGAAAATGAAGGATTGCACGCATATAGATGCATATGTCAAACACTAATGTGAACACTGAGTAGTCCTGCCTAACCAGACTAATTTGTTAAGCTGTCGTCTGTGTCAGAAGTGAAGCTAGGAAAAGCAAACTTAGCGAACTGACAGATCTTAACGTTAATCTGCCAGGTTATTTATCATTAGAGGCCATCATAAACTAGATTAGCTTTACTTTATCCTGTAGCTGCTTGTTCAAAGTCCAGTCAGACCCACTTATAAAAATATATAAGCTATATCAAAGAACCACACAGAGACAGGGCATCAATGTTAACAAACAATACAGTTGATGAAGTCAGAAACAGCAAAATGGAGCAGGTGTTTTGCAAAGTGGCTGCAGAGGCAGTGTGAGTGGCTAAAGCAGATTAACTAAGCACCCTAATAAAATTAGCCAATCGTATGCAGACTGACCTGTCAACTGATTAGGCTGAACTTGCCTGATATAAATCAATGCTCAGTTTTTCACTCTGAGCTGGTTTTGAACTCAAACCATTTTCAGCTTCAGGAAAGAAATACAACCAGCTCCACTTCCAGATGATCAGGACAGTGTCAGGCATCATAACGACACCCTTGCACCATTTCACAGTCTGATAATTCAGACTAATATGCTGCATCTTTTCCTTAATGTCAGACTTTCCCGTTTGTTGGAAGGAGTAGCGCTGGTGGTTAAGGAGTGATTGGTTGAGGGTTGTGTCAATGGCTATTTTGCAACGAGCCCATTACGGCCTACAAGATGGTTTTAATTTGGAACATGGATTCGGAATTTTTCTGTGGGACCAGACAAGAACCGTAACCAGGCCGCTTCCGGCCCGTGGGCCATATCTCCCGGGCAGGCACCCCTGCTTTAGGTGATATATATGTAGCTCTTATAAAGCCTGTGGCTATGAAACAGGCTAATGAATTATTACATTCTTTCTCTTTTCACAGAGCAGACAACAGGGCCAGCTTCTCAGAGTGATTTAGGGGATAGGGAATGAGAAGCTGAGGAATTTAATTAAACTGAGTTATGCACCACAGATCACACGCACACATGGTCCCACACTGAGATATCTGCAGCTATGCACTGTGTGTGAACGTGTGTGTGGTATGCTGTGCTGGACACATATGGCTTTGTGTCCTCTCCAGAACAAAGGTAGCCTCATACCAGCTCCTGCTATAACACTGCACTGGGCTATAGCTATAGTATTCAGATGTCCTTTATAATCATTACAGTGCGTTTGCAAAAATCAGAATTTCCATAATTACTTTGCTTTGATTCTCTTGTTTAAACCACAAAGAGCGCCCCCAAAGCTGTAGTTCACCTTAGGTTTACACAGCTGAAAATGCCTAGAAATATGGATAAGCTTTATAATTAGAGATGAACCGTTCAGCACTTTGTGAGGTTGCTTATCAATGCAGAGTCCGATCAGGGGCAGGTGGGGAGCGGTGGGGTGCAACACTGAACTACCCAAGCAAAAACACAAAACGTGCCTTTATAGCTCCAACACTGCTACACTCAACGTATGTGAAAGTTATACAGCTACATAGGATAATGCTTATATGCATATTCCTGCATAATAAAATGGCTAAGGGGGGCTCAGTTTTAATGTCCATAGCTTTATTTTGGGGTCTGTTAGAATATACACCCATCATCAAAGAAAAAACAGTTTGGAATGAAACTTGGTGGGTAGGTTTGGCATTATGAGAGATGTGAATGATTCAAGCTGAATGCTTGCCTGTGCATGTGAAATTGTACTTGACATTCTTCCCTCCATGAGTCAACCCCTCTATTGGCAGCATACATGACGCAGTACTACAGACCACCAAGATGGCTGCCTCTAACACTATATCAACGCAGCCGAAGTTGCCAATGCAACGGTGTCATGTCAGACGGTCAAGGTGTAACTCAGAATGGCAGGGGGTGACGAGTCATTCTGAGTTACCTGCTGCCATTCTGAGTCACTTCAGACTTAGTGATGAGTCTTCAGTAATGAGTCTCACTTTTGCCTTGATGGAGGTGACCAACAAATCCATGTATGGAGACACCTAAGAAGGCCTGGTGTTACTCCACCTCCACCCCTACCACAAAATCTGCAGGAACTGGGTGCGAATATCACAGAACACCATTAGGAACCTCTACAACTCCATGCTCAGATGTATGGCATGTTGCAGGATAGTGGCCAGGTCACTACGTGATGCTGGTGGAGGTTCATCCTTCTTGGTGGTATGCTGACATTACCCTGGATACCGTGGCTCTTGATACATCACAAAGACTTGCTGTCTTGGTCACAGATGCGCCAGCAAGACGTGCACCAACAATCTGTCCTCTTTTGAACTCTGGTATGTCACCCATAATGTTGTGTGCATTGCAGTATTTTGAGCAGAACTGTGCTCTTACCTGCTAACTGAACCTTCACACTCTGCTCTTACTGGTGCAATGTGCAGTTAATGAAGATTGGCCACCAGGCTGGTACAATTTAGCCATGAGACCTCCCACACTAAAATGACAGGTGTTTCAGTTTCATTGTCCAACCCCTGTATAATTAACAAAGTTGAGTGAACAATCTTGAACCATCTGCTTTAAGATGTGAAGGGCAGAGAAAGCAGACCCATTGCCCTGTATGATTATTGCATAATTATTTGAATAACAGTTCTTAAACTCCACTTTTTGATTCTGTACACTTGCTCAGGCACATATGCACCCCGGTATGCATGTTATCAGGTCATCAGTGCTGACCCTTCATGCTTGAGAGCATCCGACACAGTTAATAGACTGCCAAGGTGTCTCTATATCTCTCCTCTACTCATCACCAGATGTTTCATCTGGCTACCTCAAACGTAGTCAATAAGTCATGTGGTGTCTAAAGTGTGCTTCTCAAGGTTTGCTACAGACTAATGTAGCTGACAAGTAATGGCAGCCTATGCCACATCAGTCAGCTCTGTGGAAACTATGTTCAACTCGTACTTTCCTTAAACCGTGCCGGGTACTAATCTCAATTAGACCTATGCTTATGTGCTTTCTGACTCTGTATGACTTTCTATACGATTGGACAAGAACATTAAACAGTAGCATCCATAGAAAAACGTGAATATTGTCCATGCCTATGATTCATTATAGGCCAGCACTTGGGGACATATGTGACTGGTATAATGTTACAGAGAGTGGTGGACAAAATACACAAATCCTCTGACCATAAAGACATTAGTGGTAAAACCTCTCTATGTATCGCTGCTGTGCAAAGATAAACAAGCTCCGAAATGGTAACTTTACAAGAGAGCGCAAAAACATTCTTTATTTTTGGACAGCGATGATGTACACTCTCCTTCAAAAGATTAGCTGCACCCAGAAAGAAGTGTTGGACTGCAGTGCTATTGGGAAGATAGATAAAGGTTACCAAGAAGAAAAAAAATAAATTTTAGTTGTATCTCTCAGTATGGTGTGGAGCCACCTTGTTTGCCAACACAACATGCCAGACGTCTTGGCATGGAGTTGTAGAGGTTCCTAATAGTGTACTGTGATAATCCATCCCATGCAGTTTAAATATTCTCACAGTTTCTGCAGATTTTGTAGTATGGGGTGGAGATGGAGTAATGCCAGATCTTCTGAATGTGTGATGCCTCCACCAAGACAAAAACAGGACTCGTCACTGCATGTCACTCCATGACAGTCTGGCACGGCACCATTGCAAGCTTTGGCGATGCTGACGTGGTGTTAGGGGCAATCATCGCTACTTGGCAGTGTGTGAAACTTGAATTCACATGCCTTATAATGTCAAGTTAAGTTCCTGTCGGGTGGTTCCTTCTGTGTGCAGATATCTGTGTATTGTGTATTGCCACTTAAGATAAAGGAATGGTTTGGTAAATCAAACGTACAGTTTTCCACTCACCTTAGCTAGATGTAATGGATCGGGTGAGGTCTGTTTGGTGTCCACATTTTGTTTCTTTATTCAGTATTGGATCGGCACGTCTAATGTTGCTCACAAACACTAGAACTCTATAGTCATCCAAATAGTTTCTATGTAATAGACCACCAAGTCTGTAACCTGTATTCTACAACCTGCTCATACTGCATCCTGATCTTTAGTAATCTTGTGCAGACTTGCTGAAGTGATGTAGAACACAGCACAACCTACTCCGAGCTTTAAAATAAATCACACAGCTGTAGCTTTCTAGCCTCTGTTAGGCCCATCTGAACTTTTCTAAAATGTCTATTGTTTGTTTGCTCTGTCGCCCTCTGCAGGCCAGACAGGGAACCTGTTCAGGGTTACGTTGGGTTGGCAGGTAGAGCCAGGTGTGGCTAACCGTGTTGGTGCCTTCATTTTTCTTGCTTATTTATTTGCTTTATTTAATGTTAAAATCTTTTTAGTTTCACTTTGTTTTTTGTTTGCTACCTGAAACAGCATCATAAATAACTTTTGGACATTCTGTTACGCTCTTTTCATAGCCAGGACCTTAAGAACACTTATAAATTAATTTTTTGTCCTGTGTTACTGTCCAGCATCAGTATGTAGGTGACATCACATGGTGGACCATTCATTTTCCACCCTGTTACTGTCACATAAGAACTGGATAACTATTTTAGTTCTGTGAGTTGATGAGTGGAAAAGCAGGTTAGAACCGTTGGAATGAGAGCTGTCAATAAAGTTGTCATTCGTGCTCTGGACGTTAAATGCAGCATTCAAGTTTAATACCAGAACATTCTTAATTTAGTATTCTTTGGATGTTAAATGACCCAAAATGGCAAAAATGGAGATTGTTTTGGTGCAACAGCTTCTCTCTCTCTTTCTCTCTCTTTCTCTCTCTCTCTCTCTCTATATATATCTCTATCTCCACCTCTCTAATCAGTCTCTCACCAGTCATCCTCTCTCTCTCCAGTCTCTCAGTTACACCAGTCTCTCTCTATATAGTATATATAGTTACACCATATATATATATATACCAGTACCACAGTTATAACATACCACAGTATAATCAGTACCACAGTTACACCAGTAACATACCACAGTATATACCAGTACCACAGTTACACCAGTAACATACCACAGTATATACCAGTACCACAGTTACACCAGTAACATACCACTGTATATACCAGTACCACAGTTACACCAGTAACATACCACAGTATATACCAGTACCACAGTTACACCAGTAACATACCACTGTATATACCATTACCAGTTACACCAGTAACATACCACAGTATATACCAGTAACATACCACTGTATATACCAGTACCACAGTTACACCAGTAACATACCACAGTATACACCAGTACCACAGTTACACCAGTAACATACCACAGTATATACCAGTAACATACCACAGTATACACCAGTACCACAGTTACACCAGTAACATACCACAGTATATACCAGTACCACAGTTACACCAGTAACATACCACAGTATATACCAGTAACATACCACAGTATACACCAGTACCACAGTTACACCAGTAACATACCACAGTATACACCAGTACCACAGTTACACCAGTAACATACCACAGGTATATACAGTGTATATATAATGCGATGCTAGAGAGTACAGTGTAGCACTGGTTAGTCTTTCGCATTATTGTAGACAGAGCTGCTGAGCACTGCAGTGTGACAATGGAGGTGTAGACAGTGTACTATAGAGGTCTGGTGCCAGCGCTGTACTGCTGGGTACTGTAGTGCAACAGTCTAGAGATACTACACTAGTGTAGTATAGTACTCGGGGACGCCTGAGGCTGTATGGCTTTACAGGGTGGAGGCAAGCAGGAGAAGGGAGTCTTGTGGTCTGGCACAGCAGGAACGACCTCCTGCTAATGGAAACCAGCTGAGACTCACACACACACGCACACCCATATCCACACCCATGGATAATGATTGAAATACAGGTACCATCTTCCACAAATCCAGTACACAATCCTATACTGGTGTAGACACTGCATCAGGATACGAGGAACGTGAACTTCTTATTATGGCTCTTCAAGCCAAGAGTGAGGCCATGTTCCAGAATGAGCTTGCGTACACATACACACGCACACGCACACACACACACACACAAACACATACACTCTCCCCGTCTTAAAACTCAGACTATGTCACTCATTACTGTGAACATTGGGGCGTTTAGATCAGAGACATGAAGAAATGCAGAAAGCAGACTTGCGGTGCGCTGTAATGCACTGCCACTCTGTGTGTTTAACGCAGAAAGCAGATCTGCGGTAGAAATATCTGCCACCAGCACTGCTTTAACTAAAACCTTCCATCCCGCTCCGACACTGACGTCACTTTTCCACACAGCTTACTTTATATACAGATCACAGCTCAAAGCCAGTCTTTTTTTTTGCGTCTAGTCAGAGCAATAATAAATCAAACTGACCTGATTTTTCACGGATCAGTCAGTGTAGTTGATCAGTCACTGCATTAAGGGTCTAAATTCTGCTTATGTCATGTAGCTTTAAGTAACAAGGCTAAGTTGCTAACAAGCACATGGTCAATAGTCACCTAAACCTTTTCTACACAAGACAAAAGACTGCTGGGAAAAAAAGCCCAGGAGTTCATATGATTCCGGTTTACAACCTGGTAGCTAGTGCTAACACGTTTATGGTGGAAAAGCGGCTCAGTGGCGACTCCCTCTGACCAATCAGTAGTCTGCAGCAGTTCTACGTCACCCTTAGGTACTAGCTCAGCTTGATTGGAATCTCGATGGACGAATTCCTTCTCTGCACTAGCTACCGGACTTCAAGTACCAACAATTACAGTATAAATACAAACTACTAAATGAGAAAGAAAAGACTAGAGGGAGAAATAGATATATAGAAATAGAGAAATAGAGTAAAATAGATATATGCGCTTATAAATTAGTAAAATGTACAATATACGCTATACACGTCTGGAAGGTGTAGGTACAAAACCAAAAAAGAGGTGAGTAGAATCGAGTCAGGTCAGTCTGCGCGACCTTAATGATGACCTGGATGTGGTTTAAGTGGGCTAGGAATAGTTTTAAGAATGTTTTAATAGAAGAGATGTTTTTATAGAAAGACTATAAGACTAGATAGAAGCTGGGTGTCACATATTTCTCAGTGGATGTCAGAATTTTCTACAACTAAATAAATAAAAAAACTGAAATGCTGACTCTCGGTACTAAAACTCAGAGAGCAATGCTTTATGACAGACAATGTTCTATTGCTACTGATATCAAACCCGAGCTATGAAACCTGGGCGTGACCTTTGACCCTGAGCTCAGTTTTATCCTGCATGTCAGCCCAGTCAGTAAAGTAGCGTTCTATAATTTAGGAAGTATCTCCTAGGAAGTACGACCTTTCTGTCTCAGAGCGACACAGGGAAACTCATTAATGCGTTATGGGCGGGAGGGATAAACCTAAAACTGAAATTGTAAACCAAAGACAACGAGCTTCTAGAACCAGTTGTTTTAACGTAGAACAAAGCCCTATGACTGTGTTTAAAGGTGCCATAGAATGGAATTGACAATAGCATGGCTGAATAGGAAGAGTTCAGTACATAGAATTAACATACCATAAATGTCAAATACCTCCTGCAGACAAGGACAGCAAAACAGCACAACTCCGAATTCCTCATTTAACAATCTTGACTTATTAATGCTCTTCAAATGTACCTACACCATTCTAGCCCAGCAGGAGACAACGACAATGGAACAACAGCAACAAAAATGGCGGGAAATCAACCGGTTAAGGCTGTGAAGGGGATATCGGGAGTTTTCATATCCTTTCCAGAGAACTGTACTGTCAGTGGGCATGGCTGACGTTCAAATTAGCTTCCCATCGACCAGCTTCTTAATATTCCGTCGCACCTTAAATACTAAAGCTTGTACAGGCACCAGAGTGTAACTGCAGTGCCTTTTAAGGAGGAAAGGAAAATCTGCAAAACAAGATCACAAACAGGAAACAACTTCCCCACATTATAACAACATCCTGGACACCTTTATTTCAGAGTGCTTCTTTTGCTCTTCACATTTCACACTGGACGGTTTCTCAAACCTTGGACAATATCAAGCAACCTGTAAGTAGGAGCCATACCGTCTGATTTTAAGCCAGACCATCTTAAACGAAAGTTTCATAGCGAGCCTAAAACTACAACCGGGCACTTTTCACTCCGACCAAGGTCACATTCAGTCTAAGTAGAGATCAGAGAGCAATTTGGAAAAGTGAATAAACTCACCTTTGGTGGTTAACATTACTTAAGATAAGACGGTTACCAGCAAGAAGAACACACTGGTGTGGAGTAGAGAGGGGAACTTGGGGTGAGGGGAAAGCTTTATGTAGATTCCTCACTGAACTACTCATTCAACAGGCCATCAGTCTCCAGAGCTTCCCAGCAGCTACACTAAGTATTTACACTTCTGTGGCTTTGGATTTGTAACATAGGCCTACAGAGTCACGGTACCTTCACAATAAGCAACAGCCAATATGTACATCCAAAAAATGGTTTTCAAGGAATTAGGTATGCTTTACTCAACTCAAACAATTACTTTGAATTACTTGAATCACTTGTTAAAAGCCCTTTTCTAAGTTTGAATAAAGTTAATTTGCTTGTAACAAACTGAGGTTCTTATTTTTAGGTTGGACCAACAAAACACTTTTCAAACTGTAGCGTGTGTAAAATGTGAAGTCGCTGACAGAGCCGGGGCAGTCATTGTTAAAAGAACACATTTTAGTTCTGCCAAAGGATCTCACTCCAGCTTCCTTCAGCAATCCAGTGAGGAGCGAATCATTCTCTAAGGCCTTACACCACCTAGTGGACAAAGACACAATAAATCAAAACTCCACTAAGCTACAAAGTAAAACCACTCAGAAGTGTATTTTTTAAATCAGGAAACGGAAGGTGATTTAACGGAATGGACTTTCTACATCTTAAAGAACAGGATCTGGGATGACAAGAAATTTCAATTGATTTCAATAATATTTTATTCAAAAATAAAACAACAACAACAAAAAAAAAAAGATCACACCATTTTGTGTAGTTTGAATAACTGAGGCTGTGTGTTTAGGAGGAAGAAGAAACCTATAGGATTTGTTCTACCAGGAGTTAGGTGAACCACTTCAAGCACTTCAGATTTTAACTTCAGAATGGGCCCCAAAAGGCCCAGTCTAGCCCCTCGCTCCATTAAACAAACATGAGGATGAGGGAGATGGGAAATAATAAATCTGTCCATATTGTTGGATCAACAAGTGATCTAGAAGCAGCCCTTCAAATAGTGGCATAGTTTTTCTTTGCAGTACATGTTGTGCCGTTTCGTACTTGGTGAACAGGATAAATAAAATACTGTGAAACAATCACTTTTATGATGCCAGTAGAAACATTTCCATAAAGAGAACCGATGCTGCTTTAGCTAACAAGCACATATATACTGTATGTACAAAGACTCAGTATCTTTAGACTTTTGGGTTGGTTTTGCATTAAACCAGATTAAACCTAGTGTACTGGAGTAAGACGAATTGTCAGATTCCTCCTTTACTAGGCTTAATCTGTGTCAGCAAAACTCTCGCTGGAGAAAGTCCTGGAGTGATGGGATTTTAGCCTTGCATTGCAGTTGGCACGGTGATTCTGTCTGCTTTTTTTTGCACACCTCTTAAATGTCCTTTCGTGAGCAGTCCACAGTTCTCAGACTGGAGTGTTGGACCATAAATAAACTGAAGTGGTATAAATTATAGACTCATGATTAAAAATCTCTGATTAAGGCAGTCGAACAAATTGAGTTTCTGAGACAATTTCTCCCGGTCTGTTGCTTTTGAGTGCTGGATGAGTTTAGGACCTCTGGATATTATTGCTGTTAGCAGTGACGTTTCATCATTCCATCTACAAAAAGCAGAGCTGGTGTCCTCATGGTGTGGATGGCACTGGGCGTCCTGGATGGCAGAGTGGTTCTGAATGGTTGCTTCTGCACTGTACCAGTACGTGAGGAGTGCAGTCCACTGGGTTATCTGTGTCAGAGATCTCTCTCAGAGGTGGTAGGAGATGGGATGGGGAAAATGGCACTGTCTTCTGTCTCGCTGGCTCTTACTTACTCCTAAATACAGGAGGAGAGAGAGAGCAGTCAGTGTATGGAGGCATCATTGTAAGTTAGTGACTGCCATGTGCGGCACACGGTACCTGAATGTTCCGTTATAAAGAAAACAGGACAAGAGTAAAAGTCATTCATAGCACATTCTCTAACCACAGTAGAGTCCAAAGGTCTGGGTCCACTGGATAAAATGTTTTCAATGTTTCATTACAAATGATATTAGAAATGTAGGCTTCAATAACAGTGTGTATTCAAGCTGACATAAGAAGTCTACATGTGTGCAAAAGCCTCTGTTCAGTAAATCAGTCTATCTGAGTGGTGTCTGAACATCAAAAGATGGAATTAGACAATTTCTGACCTTTTCATACAAAGGCCTTAACATTCCAGTTCCACATATTTTCTTCTTCACGTCATCATAACTTTACTTTGTTTTAAATTTCCAAGACTCTAAAACTGTTTGTTGCTTATTTCCAGGCTAAACTGAAGAAAAATAATTGGACTCCACTGTATTAAAGGAATGCTCCCTCATTTTTCAAGCTAATTAAGATTAGCATAGAGCCGTTAACTACAAACAAGAATTGAATTACCTGTATTTAGAAAGCATGTTTACTTTAAACTCACTTTAAATAAAAATCACTGGAAATGATTAAATGAGTGCTTAGAAAATCAACACCAGTGGTTTTCAATGACTGCATATGACTGTATGATGCAAACTGGAAACTACACTGTTACACTCGATAACAGAGGTTTTGGGATGAGCTGTATTAACAAGCTGTTCTCTTAAAGCTTCATCCAACTTGTACATACTGATGGAACAGTTAGTCAGTTAGTTAGTTTCACTTTCCCTAAGCTTTCCTGACATCCATGAGGAATCAAACAGAAACCTATGAAAACTCTGCCAATACCCGGCCCGTACACTGGTAGCGTTTATTCCTCGTTATTATGAACAACACTCTAGTTTCTGTAGGTGCATTTCATACCCTAAAGCTTTAATTATGTTACTTATATTAATAAATGTTGATACACACCATGTAAACACTTCTGAGAAACTTTCAGCAGCGGCTAAACGGCTTCTAAGTGTGCTGAAATGGTCAGTGGTGACTGGTACGTATACTTTAGATTCAGCAGTCAGTCATTAGGTTGAAAAATGCTGGAATATTCTTTAAGTGCTTGATGACTAACGCTACAGTACACATGTGTACATCAATCCTTCCGAACCAGGACAAGCAGCAAACAACATCAGCATGCACATACAGACGCCACACATTTCAATGCTGCATGAGGTCCGAATAAAACAAAGAGAGGATCAGCAAGCCCCGCTGTTTTCAGGTCAGTCGTAAACAGAAGTCAAGTTTCCCTCATTCACACAGCATGAGAGGGAGGCCAAGGTTCCATTCAACATATGAATGTTAGTGCAGGTTCAAGGAAAATAAGACAAACCATTTCCCATTCAGACAGAGGAGGAGGACAAACAGCAGAGTAACAGAAAAGCAGCAGAACAAGCCAACTTTAATGAGAAGCGACAGATGCTGCCAGGAAAGCAAAGCTTCCTTTCTACAGGCCAAGTACAGGTGGAGGCCATGCATTTGAGATGCTTCCTAATCCATGTAAGATATTACTGTGTGGAGCACAGTTACAGAAGCTCTTTCACCTCCTGAAATCCGCTGCGTACGGCATTTTAAGTCTTATTAATCCGCAATAACATGGATCACTATGTAAACTCTCACTCTTACACAAACTGCAGTTACTCTGTATTCTATCTTTAACAAGGTTTTAGGTATTTTAGGGGTCACATGACTGGTCACTATATATATATATATATATATATATATACACAGTGAGGAAAATAAGTATTTGAACACCCTGCAACTTTGCAAGTTCTCCCGCTTAGAAATCATAGAGGGGTCTGAAAATTTCATCTTAGGTGCATGTCCACTGTGAGAGACGTAATCTAAAAAAAAAAAAATTTCCAGAAATCACAATGTATGATTTTTTAATAATTTTTTTGTGTGTTACTGCCGCAAATAAGTATTTGAACACCTGTGAAAATCAGTGTTAATATTTGGTACAGTAGCCTTTGTTTGCAATCACAGAGGTCCTGTAGTTTGAGTTTGAGCTCCCTCCAAAGATGGTCTTAGTCATGTTAGTAGTTGGAGTCTTACTGATTGTGTGGGGTGGACAGGCGTCTTTATGCAGCTAATGACCTCAAACAGGTGCTCAAATACTTATTTGCAGCAGTAACACACAAATAAATTATTAAAAAATCATACATAGTGATTTCCGGATTTTTTTTTTTTAGATTATGTCTCTCACAGTGGACATGCACCTAAGATGAAAATTTCAGACCCCTCTATGATTTCTAAGCGGGAGAACTTGCAAAGTTGCAGGGTGTTCAAATACTTATTTTCCTCACTGTGTGTATATATACATATTTATATAAAATATATACTAATATAATTCTGATATAAATGTATTACTAAATTAGTCAGTTGTTGCTCAGGTTCTCCTTATTTGCTGATTTTGCTGATATATTTTGTTTGTGGATTTTATTATTTAATCTGAAACTTTGGAATAAAATCTACTCCATACCTGTGTCACACACCCTGTAGTAAGAAGAGTTCTGAATGAACTGACTACAAAATTTCTGACTACAACTTCTGTAAGAAGATGTGACACAAATATGCAAATGGAGATAAACACATTAGCATGGCATTTTAGCTAATTAAAAAAAAGAGCAGGCTAAAAAGCTGATCCAAATCTACAAACCAGGAAGAGTTTTGAGAGCTAAGTATCCTCTACTGTGCAGCAGAACTAAGAAGCAGGGACAACTACAAGGTGAAAGCACTGCTCAGTACGAGAGGCAATAACAGCTTCGCACTGAAACTAGACGAACACACGCAAAGCAAAAACCACGCACAGCTAAAAGAGCACAAAGCTGAACGTAGCATGCAGAGTGTGCTGCGAGGCGGAAAGACTACAGTCGGCTGGAGGCAGACCTGCATATCCCCCCTTACCTGCATCACTGGCCACCTTCACCAGAGATCTCCGACTCTTTATGAACCACTACCTTGGTGACCGACATGTCTGGGTGCTGCTCTTTAGCCTCTTTTATAGCCTGAGCAAGAGCCTAGCTCAGAGCAATCCCATGTGAGAGCACCAGAGGAAACAGAGGACAGGGCACACAGGAGGATTATCAGAATCAGGCAATTAAGAAAAATTAATTATTGAATTAATGACAATTAATAATACACTGTAAATGTAGTACATTTAAACCTCACTGTACATATCACAAACCATGATTACAAGTTGGCTGCAGATCCAAAGATTTCAATTTCTAATTCAATTACAGCGATTAGTAATGATCAGGGAAGCATGCATTTGCTGTTTTGGAATTTGGCAGGTTTATTTAATGTTAGATCAAAAGCCAGAGGGTCAGTATTGTAATAAATTGCTGAGCACAGCAATGTTTGCCTATGATCAGAGGTGGCAATAAGTCCGACTCAACACAGTCAAGTCTGAACTCCTAAACTTCCAGTCCTTTAAGAAACTTTTACAGCTGAGCATGACATTTTTGGAAATATTTTTAAATCACCTTTGTCTCCTTACAATTGCCAACTTATCCAATTGGCAAATTAAGTGACAAATCTGTGGTTTCTATGCATTAAAATATTGCATGTTTTTATGTGACACCCGACAATGATTCCAACTTACTGAAGGTAAACAATAACAGTTGCTGAGTTTAGATTACAAATGAGGCAAACCAAAATGGCCACACAAGTCTTTTCCGAGCAAGTTATGTAGAGTATGAAGCAAGCAACATCACTGCAGTCCAAATCATGTCACCTCTGACTAGTCTACATTCCAGGCCAACATTTGGAACAGTGAGTGTTCACCATTTGCTCTGTACATTAAAGCAATGTTCAGGGACACGACAAGAGGCTGTAATACACCTGAAATCCCTCCTCAGTCTCTCTGAATGGAGAGTATCTAGAATCAGCCAACGTAGGTTAGCAGGAGCAGTACAGAAGGGGCCTCTGTACCTGGTCGTGATCAATGCTTGCATCTCCTGAAATGACAATCCTCTTCTCAATCCGCGTCTCTGAGATCCCTCCCTTCACCGTCTAGCAGAGGCACAGATAGGGCGTAAACAGGGCTTAATGAAGATTCAATGTGAAACGATGGAGCGAGGAGCGTGTCCTTTACTCGATTAGGCGTCACATTCAAGAATAAACAATCCACACGGAAATGGAGCCCAACCGGAAAGCTTAGGAATGAATGGATGGGAGGATAATTGCAATGGCAGGCAGGTCGATGAATGGATGAATGAACAACACAAGGAATAGCACCTAATACCCAAGATGCAGCAGTGTGAAAGGAAAATGGTTGAAAAACAATGTTCAAGATTATTAGAACAAAGTGATGGTGAGATATGAGTGAAAATACAGCCATAATATTATAGCAGTGAAATATAGCAGTGACATTAATGATATTACTCCTAAGGGTCAATACATGCTGAAAAAACAATGATGCTATTGCATGTTGTCTAGTCAGCAATATCAGCCCCTAAATGACGGGCATGAGCAGACACAAGAGAACGATGGCATAAAAAAACAAAAGACAGACCAAAAAACAATGAAGCTGTGAGCAAAAAAAAAACCTGAGAGAAAGACAATTAAAACAGTTCTACTGCTTGATTTGTGGTCAGTGACTGGTGAGTTAGTAACACAGTAATTAAGTCCAGAAGCTTTGGGTTTAGCTCACTGACCTTTGTGATGTGTGTGGTGGTTGTGGTGCTGTTGTTCTCAGAGGTGATGGTTTGTGCACTCATCAGAACGCCAGGGTCTGTGTCACCGTTGGCATCGACCTTCACATGTAGGTAATACACAAAACACAGACCTGATGTTATCTCCAATAAGGTGGCTTCAGCATGACGGTCTACTTTCAGAAGCTCGTTTTAAGTGAAGTGTTTCAATTAAGAATGTCTAATTTTGAAACATACAAGATTTGAAAGAAAGCCACGTCCAGTACTGATGCAGGAGAAAGTGGTTATCATGCCAGCTTTACCTTTCAAATGAAAGAGCGCTAGTCTTATCCATTTGGGAAGTGATCTACAATACTCCAGCAAGTGTGGCTGCAAAAACAAGCTAAGCTTTTTTTGATCCTTAATTAGTGACGACAGTCCCTAAACCCGTCTTCCTTTTGGTCATTCTGGTCAGCGCCAAAACTAAAATATATCTTTGTTTTAATCAGTTAGACCAATTAGGAAAAACGCGTCTCTAGCTACAGAATGTGTACATTGTGAACTGGAGAGGACATGGCTGAAATACAATACTACCATACACCATCACATCCTCATACACATCAGAGTTTTCAGTTGGCATAGACAAAAATCACATGTGTATTGCTCTCTGTGTTGTATTTCTAACAGGTAAATGTTAAGTGTTCTTTAAACACAGACAATACCTACAATTTCATGTCTAGCTCTAATGCAACTGCGCCACCCCCCTTCAAGAAATGCCTCATTTTATGCTTTAATACTAAAAAACGACATGAGAAATGTAGAAGTGAGAATCTGTAGGAGATATTAAGTGATCAACAGGATGATACTGCTGCAAGTAATAATTATTTACCTCAGCAGATTCGTAGGTGATGGTCTTAGTCTCTGTGTGAACTACAGGCACCTCCGTGGTCATCACTGCCTGCGCTGGTTCCTCAGGCTGCTGTACAAATGGTAGAGATCAATCAGTAACAGAGAAAAAGATGATATCTTGACCACCTTTAACTTAATTCTTAGTACAAATCTAGTTTCTCCTCTGGGCTTAAAAACCTTTTCCAGAAAAAAAACAACCGTTTCATCATTTTACATCACTTTATAAAGCAACACCACACACAATGCATTCCACCACATGCATCATGAAAAACACAACACATGCAAAACATCATGCACTGTGGTACACAGTGGCTGTGAAGGTTTCAGCTGAACACAGTAATGCACATTGTTTATGAATTTCATGCTACTGCGCGTGGCACAATCAAATCTGTGGTCATGCAAACATCAACGCTGTGGAAAGAAACTGTGACAGTTATCATTTCTCTGGATTTTTACAGTGATCAAACACTTCAGAAATCGAAGCACAGGAGAGTGAGAGAAGTCCCTGTTGACTCCACTATTAGTTTGAGCACGTGGCAGGCATGAAGAAAGACTCAGTGAATGGTTAAGTCGTCCAGGCCCTTGAGGGTTGGGTTACCTCTGGGAGAGGCATGGCAGCGGCACTAACTGTGTTCATTTCTTGCTTCTTCACTTCTTGTGGAACTGCTTCCCCTTCTTCATCATTGTTCCTTTCGCATTCTGAATCAGCATCTTCACCCTCCTTGTTTGAACAGGCTAATTCAAATCTCTTTGAAGGTGTGGAGTTTCCAGCCCCTTCTTCATTGTCCTCTTCCTTTTGGTCATCCAAAGACAACTGTTCTATAACAGGCTTTTGAACTTCCTCATCGGAGGGCACAAACTGCACTGAGGTGGTACAGTTCTCCAACACTGTCAGGTCGCTTTCATCAGATGTACCTAATTTTGAGTCTTCTAGCTCTTTGATGGTTGAGTTTGCATAATCATTGCTAATCTCATCTGATTCCTCTCTTTCTTCATTCTCAAGCCTCTCAAGATCTTCAGAGACAGACTTCCTGGTAGGAGTAGAGCCTCCAGAACTTGCAGACTGTTCCTTCTCCTCCCAAAACTCCTGACTGTTCTTTGGTAAGACATGCTCTTCCTTGATAGTGGGTGTCGATGATCTCTCATATACCTGATCCATGTATTCCTCATCTCCCTCATTGCGATCCTCCTTTACATGCTGGGTCATTTCTTGCATTTCCTTTGGAACCTTCTCCACTTGATCAGGGAGCTGGGCAACAGGTGGTTTTACAGTGTCTGTGTCAGTAGCTAACACCAAAACCTCTGTCTGCACAGCACCTTCTGCTTCCGTCATTGCACCAGTTTCTGACAACTTCCTTTCTCCTTCTACTTCTGCATTCTTTTCAATCGTGGCCTGAGACAACACAACATTCTCTTCTGTAAGGTTTTGAGCAGAAGACAATGGTGCAACATCAGCTAGCCGAGATACAGCTTGTGTAAGAGCCACCTCTGCAGTGCCCATCTGAGCTTCACCAGTAGAGGGCACCATTGCAGCATTTTCAGTATTCACTTGGTCTCTGCATTCCATGGTCAAGCCTGGTGTTAGGTTTTCCTGTTCAGTGTGTGCCCAGTCTGCTGCGCTCTCAGTGGCTAACTCTGAGGGCATGCTTTCATTTGCAGTCATCTGTTCCCCCACTTCCTCTTGCACATCCCTTTGAGGGCAGTTTCCAAACTGGACCTGCTCAGCAATGTTACCCTCCTCACAGGAAGGCACTGACACTGCACACTTTCCTAATTCTGACAGCTCGATTTCATCTTTTGCTTGTTTTAGAGCATTAAAGGGTGACTGTTCCTCCTCAGTCAAGCACAGAGGAGCTGATAAGGCAATCTGCCCAGCACTACAGTCTTCATTTACAGCATTCTGTAGTGTTTCAGGTGTCAGTTTATTTAGAGCAGCTGTTGATAAGACCTCTTGAGGCTCGTGAGGAGACGAACTCTTCTCCTCAGCCTGATGAGGAAGTAACTTCTCAGAATCATGAAGAGGTAGTGTCAGCTCCTGATCCTCATAAAGAACTGACTTGTCCACAGCCTGATATGGTGACTTCTCCTCAGCACAATAAGGAGCTGACTTCTCATCTTCGGCATTATTAGGAGCTGATTTCACCTCTTCAGACCCAAACTGAGCTGACTTCTCTTCCTCAGCCTGATAAATAGCTGACTTCTCCTCCTCAGCCTGATAAATAGCTGACTTCTCCTCCTCAGCCTGATAAATAGCTGACTCATCTTCACGAGGGGCTGACTTTTTCTCCTCAGCCTCATACGGGGTAGATTTCTCTTCCTGAATCATATAAGGAAGTGACTTCTCCAACTGAGCTTTGTAGGTTGGTGGTTCCTCCTCTGCCTCCTCATCCTTCAGTACCTCTATAACTGCAGTCTCCTCTTGTCGGTCACCTGTACTCTGTGAGAGGCAAACGACACTTTACACCATCATCTTTGGATTCCTATTATAAATAAGTGTACACGCTACATAGTCACATCAGAATATTATGGACACCTCTTTTTATCTACACTCAGCACAAAACTTATCAGCTCCACATACCATATAGGAGCACTTTGTAGTTCTACAATAACAGACTGTAGTCCATCTGATTCTCCATATACTTGGTTAATCCCCTTTTCACCCTGTTCTTCAGTAGTCAGGACCATGGGACTAGAGGATGACCAAGACGACCTATGATACTAAAGATGAGCTACCATCTCTGACTTCACATCTACAAGGTGGACCAGTAACTTAGTAGGTTCAAACAGAGTGGACAGTGCTTAAAAAAATCCAGCAGCAGTACTGCTGTGTCTGAGAATGCTGAGAATGACCCACCCCCAACATATTACCCGCTTTGTGTTGGTCCTGTGGGGGTCCTGACCACAGGATTTACAAAGTATACAGATGGACTGTAGCCTGTAATGGTAGAGATATAAAGTGCACCTATATGGCACGTGGAGCTGCTACAACAGACAATGAGTGTAGATCCAAGGAGGGGTTCATAAGATTCTGATATGGCTGTATATGTAGCAGAGATGGCAGGAAAGCACCTGAACCAGATAAAAGGATGTGTATTTCACTGATCTGGTGTCTTTCTCAGATAACACCTTCGCACACTGCTGAGGATATTCTGAAATATAGGCCATTTTGGACTGGAGGAAAAGGACAGAGGTGGACAACAGGTAAGAGAACAGGCAGAGAAGAGGGAGTAATATAGTAAGAAGGGACCAGAAGGAAATAAAGTAATTAGAATGAAAGCTTCTACCCAGTAATCAAACGTTATTAGTGCTAAGCTAATCAGAGATCACTGCATCATTTTAGCTCTTTAAAATTTCATTCTGTTAGCCTTCTCAGACAAGCCTTGCCTTTTTTTGACAGAACTAATAACTATTTCATTTCTTTTTCACTTTAAGTAACAGAAATAAGCACCTTGTTATGAAGCCGACAAAATATATAGATGACATACGTCCTGAAAATAACAGATGACCAAGAGATTCCTTTCAGAGTTTAAAATGCACTAATACTCCCCAGTACTGTCAACACATCCGACAGATGTGGGCTGAACTCCTGTTGATCCGTTAAGTTTTCATATACACCTGCATGAAGCAGCCCTGGCTTAGGCTAAGCTCAAGAATCTAGCAGTCAATCAGACACATTTCCCTCAAATGAACACTCTTCATATCAGGACAGACTTCCATCTCCTAACTCTTTAGAAGCATCTAAGGTGAACTGTACTTCACTTCAACTTTTCCCACTATTGATTCACTTCAATCTAGTTCAACTTCACAGTCTGAATAACAGGGTCTCCACAGTCTGAATAACAGGGTCTCCACAGTCTGAATAACAGGGTCTCCACAGTCTGAATAACAGGGTCTCCACAGTCTGAATAACAGGGTCTCCACAGTCTGAATAACAGGGTCTCCACAGTCTGAATAACAGGGTCTCCACAGTCTGAATAACACAGAACTACTATCCTAATTCTGTAATGTTAAACCTTTATAAAATGAAAGTCTATACCTTCAAAAACCAAGCAGATACCAGTTGAGCATGACGGGTCATTTGCAGCAAAGCATTTTCTTAGTCGACTTATATGAAATGACAGATTTTCAAGAAAGCTGATGGTTAAAACGATAGAGGTTGATCAATTAAGCAATGTGGGAATCATTAGTATCTTATTGTGAAGATCTAACAGTTTGGCGTTCTACGTCTCACTGTGTTAGGATTCAGGTGAAATTAAAACTGGTGAAGCTGGGGTCAGTGAATGGCAGCCAGATCATACCACCACTCTGAAGGTTGGAGAGGTCTTGGTGACGTAGTGAAATGAGACCCTGCTGGCCATCTCCACGTGGTGCATATTCCATTCCACATCTTGATGCATGGGTTTCGGTTCTGTTTGCTGGAGCTGACTCGTAGTCTCCTCAGTATTGAATATAATAAGCTTCTGCATATTGTAATCGGTCTGCTCTCTGATTACACTGAACGTTGCTTCATCTTTACTTGAGCAAGCCTTTTGTTGGCTTGATGAGGTCTCGCTTTGGTCTGCTGTCTCCTCTTGGTCAGATATGGTTGCCTGAGTGAGCTCAGAGTCTGGCATGCTTATGTTATCCATCAAACCTGTCAAGCTGTCTTCAAAAATGTCAGTCTCTTGCACAGCGAATTTGAGGGTTCTTGTAGTGTCACCCCAATTCTCTTCTCTGGACACACCGCAGAAGGCTTTCACCGAAACAGGTTTATCACATGGTTTGTCATAATGATTCGACATGAAGTCAGTCTCAGTCAAAGTGTTGCTGACCTCCGTCAAAAGAAAAGCTTTGGTGGTTTCATTCATGGTTTCCAGATCATAGGTAGCATTTCCTACCTTTTCCATGTTGTAGATGATGTGTACCTTAGAGGCAACCTGTAGAGGCAATTTACCCAGAAACACCCACCCATACAATATTAAGAGAGAGCATTTGCTGAAGAGAGGACTCTCCATCTTATGATCTCTTCAGATAGCGTTATAAATTATTTTTATCCACTACAGACTGGATAAACAGGCTTCTGAAAAAATCAGTGTTATCCCATCTGAGAAGTACATTTTTTCTCTCATGGCAGCTTAATGGAGCTTGTCCAACAGCTCAAATTATGATATGCATGCTACAGAAAAAATATTTTAGAGCTAAATATAGCACAGCATTTAGGAAAGGGGCAACAATTATACCCTGTATCTATAAATGTCTGCACAGACACAGAGAAGCATGTACTTCCTGATGATAGTAAGCATTTGATTTATCCCTAAAATATTTCCAGACATAAATATGATATCATGCTAAAGACATTCTGTGGTTTTAGTCCTTTGCAAGCAGGGGGAAACTGGGAAAACTTCAGCAGCTTTCCTCCCCCAGAGTGTCTAGACAGCACTGTTCCCTTTCCAAACATGGCCATTAAATGATACATTCCAAAAACAAACATCACAAAAGATCAGGCCACCAAAACTAGCAGTGATGCAGAACACATCATGCCTGCAAAGTACAGAAACGGCTAAGACCCCAGTGGGGGTGGTGGGTGGATGTGAGGTGGGGGCAGTGGAACTGGAAAACTACAGTAGCTTTCCTCTCTCACAGTGTCTAGACAACACCGCTCTGTGTACAAACACGGCTACTAAACGAAACATTTCAAAAGCAAACGACACAAACCATCAATGGCACCAAAACTTGCAGCAATGCAAGACACTCTGCCTGAAATCTACAATAACGGCTAAGACTTGGTGCTACCTCAGTGGGGCTGGCCTCTGGAAGTTCAGGCTTTTCTTCTGTAGTGTCCTGGGGAGGTTCTGTTTTGGCTTCTTCGGCAGTCTACAAAGGGAGACAGAAATCAAACAACATGAGCTATGTAAAGTTTACAACACTGAACAGCAAACCTTCTAAAGTCTGGTGACGTTTTGGGTAGGCTAAAGGTGGTACTTATTGAACATGAGAGGTTGGGAGGTGGAACAGAAACAGAAAAAGGATTGTGAATGAGAAACCCACAACAATGGCTGGAAAGAAGTCGAATCATGTAAGACAAAATCCAAAAACTTCAGGTCTGATCTGCTCAAGCTTGTTAATCGGCTTAAGGAATAAACAAACACTTACTGAGCCACAGCTAAGCACCTTATTTATTGAGCTACACAGGAATTACAAATCAAAACTCGGTTACAATTAAGTCAACAAATTAAAGTAAGAGATGTCAACTTAGTGGTAGTAATAACCCCTGGTTTAACATGCTCTACAAAGCCAAAGCATGCTAAGCAACCTACAACTATCTAACCAATCTGTGTTGGCCTCTGGAAACTTGATATGCATGTTCCTGTGCCACACATGTGAGCTGAGTCTTACGTCCTGTAAGGGTAAGACGGGTTCTATCATGGGTGTGTCATCCCGTCGCGGAGTGCGAGCAGGGGACGAGGACAGCCTCTTGTCCCATTCACTGTCTCCTGTCCACTGAGGACGGGTCTCCAAAAACGACCTTTTCAACTGGTTGAGGTTCGTCTGTCTCTTGAGCAGGTCCTCTGGAGTATCGGCCTCCTGACTCACCAATCACAGCACACGGATAGGAGGAAGAGGTGAGGTTTAAAAACATCTGCGGTTTAGTAGGGATGCACGATACGGAACTTCCAGGCCAACATTAGTATCTTACTCATACTGAAACCAATTACATTCGATCAGTTCGTAGGGGCATTTTGAGTCACTTTGTGGTTTGAGTCACCACCTAAAAGATCTTTCATTTATATTATGCCTTAGTAGATTCAGCGTAGGATTTAGCTAAGATAAATTTTATATGATTGGTCTGGATGGCACAGATTCTCATACACTTGCCCGTGACAGCAATCACTGAATATTTAAAAATAACGTTAACATAGTAAACACTTGTGTGCTTAGGTAATAAGGTTGTTAAACATCCATTATTATAGACCTGTCAATTACATTAAAAAACTTGATTAAAGCAAGAATGGTTTGTTGAGTTATAGACATTAATGACAAAAACAGGAAACAAGAAGAACGGACCTGGCCTGGAGACATTTTTAACACTTTAACGGTTTGTTGACCTAAGCCATAACATAACAGTCCTGCATTTCAGTCACCTACAGCAGGCCTTCTTTGGGCTTAACAGCTAAAACTGTATACTGCATGTTATAAAGGTACTAAAACTTAAGAATTTTTAGACTTTCATGACTTTTTATTTTTATTCTAAAATTACATTTGGGCAGACATTGAAATACTGCTACTGTTATTGCTGTCTTTCCAAAAATATAAAGTAGCCATAGAAATATATCACGCACGACTAGTCATTTAATTAGTAGTAGGTTGTATTAGTCACAGCAAACCTTTCAAAAGCTTCTAAGCTTGGTAGGGTTGGGGTTAAAAATCTGACCTACAACAGATGTTTCAACACCCATGCATCACATCTTTGTGAAACATGAGCAAGTACTGCAAGCATTCAGCATTCTCCGTTTCTACAAACTGGTCTCCTCCTCAACAAACGATTAGATTTCACAACGCTGTTAGTTATTCTATTGAAGTCTGTAAGTTCTAATCCAACAAGGACATTGATTCAATACTGCACTAACGGGGCAATAGTGAGGTTAAGTCTCATGCAGTTTCATCCCATGCTGTAATCCTTACTAGTCATTCAACAACCAAGCACTCAATCCCTTAGCCACTCTCTATATTCTACGTTATTCAAGCAGTTGGTGCTTTACAAACCTCCAACATGAGATTACTGTGTTTGACAAAGACATTATCACCCTTTATCCGCCGTATGAAACTATTCTGAGGGAAGAGAAGGAAGAGTTATGAACAAAAAGGTTCTTTCGCTTTTACTAGACAGTCCTATCTTTGGATGCTGTTCAGGTGCATCTCACCTACACTGTCAAGCACTAGCTTTTCAGCCCATGAGAAGAGAAATGATTAAGATGGCAAAAATGATAATACAGCAGTGGAGGACAAGTTTGCACAGCTGCAAACTTTAAATGCACAGCCACATAAAGGTTTGATGATGGAACTGTTGAAACAAGATGGCAACATAGTCTTTTATTATTTAACATCACAGCAGAACCAAACCAACAAAAAGTTTTAAATGTCGCATAACAATGGGATGGAACAAAACACACTGAGACATAGCATCACAATGAAGTACCTGTGACATCACCTCCGAATCCTCTAGATCAGACTAAAAGCCGTAGTAAAGAACCGTTAAGGAAAAAACAAAGGGACAACAGTCAGCTCTGCAATGATACCACAATCTGGTATCCAGTAGTTTGATTAGGGCAAATGGCTTTCATTTTATACGGGAAACACCTGACTAACATGAAGTAATGCATTAGTTAACAGGAAGTAAATCATTAACATTGGTTAAATAATGTTAAGTCAACATGTAATAACTGGTACACTGGTTTACTTACCAACTGAACATGTACTTACCATTATTTAAGCACTGTAACCATTCTTAATGTATTACTTCCTGTTAACTAATGCATTACTTCCTGTTAGTTAGTCAACACCTCATGTAAAGTGTTTCCCATAAGTTAATATCAAACATTACTATGCCCACACACCTCAGTTGCTGATGACTCATCATAACAGCCAAAGTCAGTCTGCTCGCTGTCTGTCTGTCTCACATTTGACAACAGCCAGGACAGTTTCCATTGGAAAGCAGCAGTGGAGAAAAACTTATGATATTAGTGCATCGCTTCATAGGATCAACCACACCGCAGTCCAGAAACCGAACAGTACATAGATGAATGTAGGATGGTTTAAAGATGAGCTCTGTAATAAATGTTAACACACAAACTGCAGCATATAGAGAAGAAAAAGGACTATAAGGAAAAGGGGAATGTTTTATAAGATCAGTGACGGTAATGTAATGAACAATAATTGCAAATCAATAGTCACCAATTAACTTTATCATCCTCATGTGGTTTGGTGGTTAGGGAACAGCACATAGTCAGCGATGCAGGATGGGTGTTTACACAAGAGTTGATGTTTAATGGAAAAGGAAGTATTTGTAGAAGCTACAGAAGGCTATGAGCTGGCAGAAAGAGCCATGTCTCAAAATCTCTATCAAATAACTTGTGTGTTTTACACTGTATGCAGATATTCTATCAGTAAATGTTTTTTGTGATGATAAACATGGTGCACACAGACGCCATCATTTAAGCACACAATGCTCCATGGCTTGACGCCTCTGTGGCTTGAAAAGAGACATAAGCAATATAACAGTTTTAAGGCCAAAAATCTGTTCTAGAAATTGCTGTTGCCATCGGCTTGGTCTTCTCGCACTCAATCTAGTGTTTCCAGTGACTGCATGTCCATAAGAACTAAATTAAGGTACAGTGTTTGTTACCATGGACTGCTTAAGTGCACAGAGACGATGTTAAGTTTACACAGACTGACATATGTTTATGCAGAGTGTGTTAAGTTTACATAGAAAGATATAAAAATATCTGCCCACAATGAAGGCATTTTCAAAACTTCTACCAATATTCAACCCCCTCTGAGCACATAACTCTGTATTTCAGTTTCTTCTGCTGAAATTCGTGCATGCAGACAAAAACATACAAAATTGTGGAGCGTTGAATAAGGTGCCACGGATGAGATGACTTTGACACCGTTTGCAACACACACAGTACCAGTCTAGGTTTGAACACACCTGACGGATCTTAAAAAACTTAGATCTAACAGTCTTCCAATTAGACAAATGGAATTTCAGACATTAACGCAAACAGAAAAGTCACTTCAGGTATGTTGGATGGTCAGTGCAGATAGCTTCTGCCTAAGAAAAAAGGCAAGAGCCAAATTCCCAACTACAGTTGAGGCAGAGGGAGGGGTACTTTGCAGAATCTGCAAAACTTTGTAGCCACTGCATTCATTACAGGTGTGCTCCTTCATGGCTGAAACATCCTCACTACTGCTATAGTCAAACAGTTCAGGATGTCAGCTAACCAGCCATAGTTCTTTTAACTGACTGAATTTAATTCAACAAAAAATCCTTCAAGCTTCAACAGTGTTCTACATTACTGAACGTTATTTCCACTGTCGTATGTGTACCACAGCCTGTGCAACATCCTCTCAGTAATATATCTGTATATAGTTTAATTAATAAACATATGCTTACGCTTAAACAACTCTCAGATAGGCTTTAAAGCAGTGCTTGTATTTCACCCTCCATGAAAACACTGCTGGATGTTTAATATTATCACCAATGGTATTATACAAAGATTTGTTTTTGACACCATGTTGCCTTCTTGAAGATGCAGACTAATTTGATTACTTAATTTCCTGACACTTCTGTCCTTTCCTCTGTGCTGCTGTGGCATTGTAAATTTCCCCACTGTGGGATCAATAAAGGATTATTTTATCTTAATTTGATAATTAGTTGACCTCCAGTAAACAAAAAGGTGAAAAGTAAGAAAAACCTTTTCCTATGTTTATATGTGTTCCAATTTAGCCTGGTACTGTACATACACACATGCACACCATCTCACATACAGACCTCGTCGTCTGAGCTGTCCTGGAAGGTGTGGGTAAGTGAGGCGCCGAGCGATGCTGCCTTGGGCTCCAGGTAGCAGAGGCAGAGTGCCAGAGGAAAGGAGAGCGTGAGCGCGTAGGGCACGGAGAAGGAAGTAGACAAGAGGAAGAAGAAGATGAAGAGGAAACAGGGCACAAGTGATGGAGACTTGATGGGAAGGAAGTGCTGGAAGCTCTCGGGCAGGAAGTTGATCTCCGACAGGTCGGGGAAGCTCAGGTAGCCGTCCTCGTCAAGCAGTGAGGACAGGTCAGGCAGGTGCAGGGAGAAGGAAAAGAGCGTGCCACCCCTGGAATGGTGGTTCTGGTCCAGTCTCTGTTTGCGAGCAGACAGGAGGAGGGCACGCTCCTCTAGCAGGGCTGCAGCACGGTCAGCGCGTGCCTGACGCTGCTGCTGGAGGCCTGCCGCACTTTTGACCGGACTGACCGATGACGCTCGCTTGCGGCTGCTCCCCCTGCGCCTCCGACGTACCTTGGTGGAGGAGACAGGAGAGGACGGAAGGGAGAGCTCCGAGCCCAGACAGGATGGGCGCTGACCAGGAGTATGCGAGGACGGGAGCATGGGAATGGTGGCCAAGAGGCCCACGGACGAGCACAAATGTGACAAGTGGACAATGTAAACAAACGAGTGTATGAACATGACGGAGGATCAAAGGGTGAAAATGGAAAAACCTATTAATCAAGCATATCAAAGGTGTCTCAACTGAAACAACACTGAGGCAACATAGTTATTAGCATTCATGACCGTGTACTACAGCTAATATTTCTTGCTTCAGGTAGAGGAGCAGTTATGATGAACGCTAGCAAATTCCAGACTTTACTAAAGCTACACTAGGTAGGGTTCGGGGGTTTGGTGGAAAAGTAAGAAATTGCTCATTTTGATATTAAATCATATGTATGTATGTTTCAACTGCTTTCCCCAGGTGATGGTGCAAATTTGAGGCATCATTTATTCGAAAACTGCAATATGGAATTGCAAATCTGTTTGACAATTAATTCTCAGTGTTTTAATTCTTCCACATTAAAATGTGTATCTCTCCACGTTCTCACTGTTAACCTTCAACAAACTTCCAATGAAAACCCTTCTGTTCTCTTGTTTGCCACTGCATTTTTCACAGTCAATGAAGTACATCTGTATGGTAGAGACGCTTGTTTCCACCAGTGTTTAACAACTCCTGTAAGAAATATCAACAGTCCAAACAGAGGTGAAAAAACGAGTTTCAGTGCAGCACTGTTACCTTGATCACAGGAGCAGGAGCGGGAGCGGCAGGCTCAGGCGTTTCCGCAGTTGCAGTCGTCTCTTCCTCTACAGCTTGCTCTTCCTCAATCTTTTTCTCTGGTGTTACTGTGGTAATGAGAGTATCCGTGACTGTAGGTTTGGAGTCTTTCATCGAGTTGTCGCTGGTGGCCATGGCTGGTGCTTGAAGAAAGTGGTGTTTAATCAAGATCTATTGACCATGAAATTTCATACAATGTAAAAGACAGCTGCCATGATCAAATAATGTAGAGAAGTAAAATGCAGAAAAAATTAAGTACATGTTTTTCTTTGAGCATTGTGATATGTGCAATAGAACAGAATAGAATTTTGCTTAAAATCAACCTGGATATCTATTAGAGGATAGAATATCAAAAATGAAAAGCAGGTCTTAAATATATACATACATAACTCAAACGGCAAAAGCTGTACTAGAACAAAACATTTCAGAGATACAGGGCCTACAATATGTGAATTTATTTGCTGAAATTTATTTTGTCATATACACAACGGTATGCAAAAATTTGATTTCCTAATTGCAAATAGTTCCCCAATTCACAGGAAACTTAAATATTGCATTTTTAGCTCATTTTAGCACGCAATTTTAGTCAAGTTAAGACATTACCAAAAAAAGTAAAATATAACATGTGCCATAACAGTTTGCAAAGGTCACATTATATGCTTCCTGTCAATATGTTAAAATAAAAAAACAGTAGTTGTGCATTAAAATATACAGACGCTTGTTGAATGGACAGGAATCTTTAGATAATAAAGATAACTTTATAAGGGGAGCCTAAATGTGAGCCTATATGTGACCACATCAAATAAAACAATACTTATTGTGTATTATAAGCTGCTCTTCTTAATAAGGCATCAAAATTGTAAATCAATATTGAATCTGGTGTCCTTATCAGGTCAACACCACTGTCAGTGTACCATTCTTGTCACCCTGTGTAGTAGTATAAAACAACTATATCACATTACATTTCTAAACATCAGGGGAAAAAGAGAAAGGCCTGAAGTGCCTCTACATCCAGTTACATACCTCCGTCCAGACTGCGGGAGGTGGTGTGGCGTTTGCTAGCGGAACGCTGGAACTCGGGTGCAGGTCGGGCGATCTGGGAGCTGGCCCGACGTGTTTGTGCCTGTGTACGCCCGCTATAACGGAACTTGGAGCCCAGTGTGAGAAACTTCTTAGGAGGAGCTTCAGGAGCCACTAGCCTGCAAAAGAAGAACCACAAATGTCCTATGTGTGTTAAAGAACAAGGAGTTGAGTCCATTTTAGGTTTAAGGGAAACGGTACTTTGCAATGTGAGAGTTATGAGTGAAGGGTATTTAGCAAAACACACTTATTGAGATGATGACGCTGAAATTATTCAATGATGCTGGAAAGCTGACAGCAACCAATTACCTTACGGCAGACTGTATACCAACTACTAGTGTTACAGTGGCTTCATGAGTTATTAATAATGCTGAGGTTTACTGAATCCCCCCATAAATATTCTCAAACCCTTTTGTTCCCTGTACATCCTTACCTGAAAAAGGTATGGTGTTCTACGCAAACCTTCCACAGTCTCTTTGCTGCTTTGTGGTTTGGAAGTTTGAAACCAATTGTGCTGTCAAACTGCTCACACTAAAACAAGAGAAACACCGATCAGTCAGATCCACCACACTTTCAAAACAAGTCAATAATGCCATCATGGCCAGTGAAAACATCTTTCCAGCGAAAAAAAATCTATTCAATATCTTAAATCTAAAAAAGCTAACTATGACAGAGAAATGGTTTTCTACTGTCCAACAATTTGGTGTGTAACAAGACACGATCTATCTATCGATCTATCTATCTATCTATCTATCTATCTATCTATCTATCTCTGTTAAACATGTTACTGGGCAAGCGTATTCAGACTTGCATATGACTGTATCTTTACATTTTATGTTCACATATTTTACAATATTTCTTCTTTTAAGATTGCTATAGAAATATTATAAGATGGATTTCTTTAAACATTCTTCTCTACACTTTACAATTATTATTTTAAGACATTAAGCCATAAATTATATTCTTATAAGAGATCATTTAGCTTGTATCAAAACCTAACACAGACAATGTTATAGAATAAAAATGCCAAGCAAATGGATCTGTGGACCTTTAGAAAAACAAGTCAACACATCCTCTATAAAGGACCTAAATAAAGAAAAATTGCTGAATAAATGCACGCCTCTCCTCTCACCTCTCCGGGGCGGATCTTGATGAAGAAGTTGTTCCTCTTGTAGGAAATTTTGAGAATTTTTGGCCAGGCAAAACGATTGATGCGCAGCCTGTCTCTGTAGATCAGGAGGCCACTGGCGCACACACCTAACATAATCTCCACACCCTCCGAGTCCTGCAGTCAGCGCGCGAGAGAGAGAACGAGAGAGAGAGAGAGAGAGAGAGAGAAAGATTAATGAGACAATGAAATGAGACAGTACAGCAATGAGAGAAAGCTGAAGAAAACAGAGGGACATGGACATGAATGAGCATAAATCACAAATGACCTCCTGTTCTGTCCTACTCAGAGCGAGAGAGATATAAGGTGAGAGAGAGAGAGCAAGAGATGTATTGAAAGAGACTGGGTCAGACAGATGAGGTGCTGCAGCATACAGACTAGCCCAGTGACTTAACACTATCGATCTACCATGAAAACAAGACCGGGGAATTATGGAGGAGTAACCAGACTGGACCAATCCAAACAACTTTAGCAGGCTCTGAAGAAACATGTTTACACAACATGCGGAGAACAAAAAGGATAAAAGGCAAAGCTGGTGAAAACTGAACCCTAAGACCAAAATAAAACACAACAACAAAAATTATTTAAATGATTCAACCAAAAGTAAAAGAGCACCACTTAACCTTCACGATAACTGTATTCACCTTCATGAAAGCTGCACAAATAAAGCAGCCTCAATGGACCAATCAATACGACTTAACTATGAATGGCCTCAACAAGACTGCCGTATATCCAATGATAGATCAGATCTAACGATAACTGACACTAAGGAAGGTTAATTCAACAGCAGAGCTAGTGCATTAGCACTGCCATGCTTCGGTCATGGCCACTTACATGGTCCTGTACGTTAAGGTCTAAACTGGGCTCATAACACAGTTACATATTATTAAGCAGAGATTACAGCCATTATACCGAAACATCCCGACATGTGCAGACAGTAATGCATGGAATCTAGAGCGAGGATCGTAGAAGGAGTGTGATGAAAGGCAAGCACAGCACTGCAATGCAGCATGTAGTGAATGAGCTTTACTACTACTCAATATCTCGCTCATGCAGAGAAACGCACAAACACACACACACACACACACACTACACTACACTACAGAACCACAGTAATATACAGCAAACCACTAGAAGTGCAGGCAGGCATCATTCACAAGGTCAGTTACACCACACACATCACCACATGTATCTGAACAGGCAAATACATAAGCAACACATCATACATGTACGCCTCCCCAGCACACAGGTATGTATGAATGCAGACACACACGTAGTACAGCACAGCCTCTTACCTCTTCCTTAGCTGCTGCTAAGCACTCAAAGAGCCTCCCTACCAACTACGTCATTGATGAGGAAAGAAAAAGAGAGAGAGAGTTGCGCAGAGCGTCTGGAGCCAAGGGAAGGGTGGAATGAGGACATGCATTTACATAAATCAAAGCACGCGGGGGGAGCTGGAGATGTACGTGTTGTCATTTGTAGTGCAGCTTTACTTTTAATTCAGTTCCTCTTAAACTCTAACCCTGCAGAACATGACACACACGCTCACACGCACGCTTGCGCAGCCCCTGCACACATACCATTTTATTAAAATATTCAAACTTGGTGCACCTGGCAGGTAAACAGTTGGGGACTAAACATCTTTAATAAATTTCTGACCTCAGAATCTCAAGCGGTGGCGGTGGAAGCCACAGGAATGTGCTTCAAGTTGCTGGTGAGGTTGTGCACGCAATTGGGGGGAGGGGTTGTGTGCATGTGTGTATATGTATGTGTGTGTGTGCGTGTGTATATGTATGTATATGTGTGTGTGTATACTGTTGGGTATTGGAGGTAACAAACTTCATGGAATTCCATTTTCACCTCTATTAATGGAAGGTGAAATGCTTCACACTGCGATGTTCATAAAAAGCCTGTAAAATCTAAGAGTTCTGCCTATTTGCTGACGCCAGCTGCTAGCTTCTTCTCCATGTTTATACACCATAAATCATGGTGGCATGTTTATCTGATTGGTTAGTACAAAATCCTCATATCATGTATTTGACTCAGGGGCAATAACACATGCCTTATGTGCAAAACAGCTTCTCTGAAGCATTTGTTGTTTGTTAACTCGTAAGAGTCCAGTCTTAACATCTTTGCACTGGCTCCCAGTGTATTCCATTCATGGCTGTTAAAGCTTTATATGGATTTGCACCTGCAAATTCTTCGTATGCACACACTCAAGCCCTTTAAGATCTGTGTCCCAAACATTTCGGATGCCTCTACAGCCTCGTGTTAAACAAAAATGGAACTGTGACTTTGCTTTTGCCACACCAGGAATTTGTAAAGCTACATGGGCCTCATTTGTGATCGCTTTTAAATTTAAGCTGAAGACACATTTTTAGCACTCAGCAGCTGTTAAACTGGTGAAGTGAGGACTGTACTGTTGTGTTGATGTGGTTTTATATGTGAAAGTGGGGAATGGAGTTATGAGAAGCTACCTGCTGCTATTTGTCTGCACAAATAAGGTAAATGTCAAACTTATGCTGGTCAGAACCCCTGATACAAAGAGATACCAGGTTATTGTCACATGGTTTAAGACACATTTCAAGCAAATTCAAATCAAATAAAATGTATTTTATATTATTAATTATGACTAAGACTTTTATACAGCTTACCAAATGTATACTTTCCATTGTAATGCGCTAAAAGGTCATGCTATGGGCTCCTACCACACCAAGCTGGGAGTAGAATAAATTGTGCTGGAACAGATGGGCTATGCAGTTACTGTAAATGATACAAAGTGCATGTACATAGCACATGTTTCTGATAAAATGGCCAATAAGAGTAGTATCATGTAACAAAATCATTAATGTGAACATTCACAGTCATTAAAACATCTGTCCATTGCTGCAGACAGATTAACATCGGTATTTTTGATATGGAGTGGTGCATTTGGGTTGATGTTAGTACAACCTCAGTGTTGCTCTCATACAGGATGAATGCTCATATCATTGTGCAGCAGCAGCAGATCAGCAGCCAGTAACAGCAATGCCAGAATAGCAGCTTAGAGTTAAACAGCATCCATTGTGATGGCACGCACATTCAACACACTCATTTAGCACACTCACTCAGCAAGCTTCTTTAGCACTCCCCATCAACACAGTCATTTAACAAACATGATCAACGTAGCCCACCAAAACACGCTCAGATCAGCCTTATTTCTGGCATGAGGTTCAATACTGACCGGATTTTGCTACTTGAGTGTAATCAATTGTTTAAATCAGTAGTCGTCATTGTAATGACCTCACAGGGACATGGGAAACAATCAGCATAACAGCCAGTTTCAGCCCAATCTCTGTCTGCTGCATATGTAGCATTTTAATAAGCACTCAAGAACAGAAATCTTAAGATCTGAAACCTATTAATCAGACAAACAAATCTGTCAGACGATTAAAATAATAACTCCCAATTAATTAGAATAGTTTGTTCAGGTGATAACAATTAATTACATTTAGTTCAAGCTGACCCCAAAAGATTGTTTTTCCATTCAAAGAAACTGTTAGTTATAGCTATTCGAGTACACTGATTACGCTTCATCAGGGTGTAATATTTACATTTATGGCATTTAGCTGACGCTCTTATCCAGAGCGACTTACAAGGTCAATCATACTACAGAGAGGCCAATGTGGTGTTAGGAGTCTTGCCCAAGGACTCTTATTGGTGTAGCACAGCATAGTCACCCAGACTGGGATTCAAACCCAAGTCTCTCACATGTGGCAGTGGTTGGCGAGTAGTGGTGTTATCTGCTGAGCTACACCAACCATTAATAATTACTTTTGGCATTTCAGTAAAATGTGTCTGCGCAAATGCCTACCCTATAATCACTCATCTAACATGGAGGAATAGTTTGTGAACCATTTATTATTTTTATGACTTCCTACATGAATGTGACCTAAAATATGATCTTCATTTAAGTCATAACAAGAGAACCTAATTACAAATTATAGCACAGAACTATGACGTTCCGCAATCATTCATTGAACCCAGTAATCCAGCATTAAATGGCTGCTGTGACTGGTGTGACCATTTAAAGGGCCAATAAGTTCAATCAAAAGGTTCACACATAATTGTAGATCAGCCGTGCACACTGGCTCAGAGGAATCTTGACCTGCTTTATCTTCCGGAACTGCTTTAACTCCACAATGCTGGTGAGCGTTCTTGCATGAAAGACACACCACTTGTTTAATAGTAGCAAACAACACAAACCAATGCTGCCACTATCACCATGTTTCAAAGTTCCAATAAGGTCCTTATTCTGAAATGCAGCAACTGCTCACTTCTATTGCTCACTTCTAGTACATTTTTATTTAATGTACGAGGAATCAAGCTTACATCATACATCGCTGCACCTGGAAACAGAGATTAGGCTGAAAAATTTTAAGTAGTTGTGTGAATTAAACGAATAAACTTCAATCTCCTTCACATTCATTTACGCACCTTGGCATGATGAAGATCTACACCATACATGGAGAGCTTCTTAGCGTTCTCCAAGAACAACATCTCAGCCTCTGCAGGAGTCATTCCTCTGAAGAAAGAGAGAGAAAGAGAAAGAGAGAGAAAAAAAAGAGAGAGAGAGAGAGAGAGAGAGAGAGAGAGAGAGAGAGAGAGAGAGAGAGAGAGAGAGAGAGAGAGAGAGAGAGAGAGAGAGAGAGAGAGAGAGAGAGAGAGAGAGAAAAAACAGTAAGACACATCAACCAAAATTAGTGCTAGTGTCTTTGGTCTCTAGCAAAGAGGTTAAGAACACTAGGGGTGTACCCCTAGCCGAATCAGATTTGGCCGTTCAATACTAAGATCCGCCTCTTTTCCACTCGCATTGTTTAACAATCAGAAAATCCATCGGAATGTATAACAGCGATGATTTTGACCTCTTTAGCAGTTCAATACATCAGAACGGCGGGAACATATTTTTGTGCTTCGAGTCGAGCTAACCAACCACTCCACCTTAGTTCTCTCTTTAGTTAACCACCAGTGCATGCTGTCAGTCACACTAGAATATAATACATATTTATGATTTGCCTTATTTATAATTCATTTTGAAATGTTATTCATTATTTTGTAAGTTTCTGGTTGTTTCATCCTGTTGTAACATAATGCACGCTAACTAGACTGCTCGACATGAACAATCACAGTCAACTGACGTGTCTCTGCCTGATGATTTGTGGACTTGTGGACTTTCGGGGGTAGTAAATTTTCTCATTGACCAGGGGTCTATTACTTTTTCTTATGAAAGCAACAGTTAACAGTCCTCACTTGTGTTTGAAACACTATAGACTCCTTAAAGAACAAAGCAGTGGACTGTAGATGCACAAGGACACTATGAAAACCTCACAGTGTGGCTTTGTGTAATCAGACATTCAGTTCTATATCCATTCATCAATAAATAAATGAGGCACTTATTCTTTCAGCCGTACACACACAAAGCAGTGCTCACGTGCTGTCCTTGTGAAAAGCTCTGTGGTTAGGACAATCACAAAGGACTGGAATACATGTACTGGACTACAGGGGTGAGTGCAGTTTCATTACTTGCAAAAACTATTATGGCATTTTAGTCAAATACACTCACTGAGCACTCCATTAGGAACATTACACTAACACTAGGTAGGGCCTCCTGTTGCTCTCAAAACAGACTCAATCCTTTGCGGCATGGATTTCACAAGATGTTGGATAGATTCGTTTGTGGTCCAACCTTATAACATCCCAGGTGTTCTGTTAAACTCATCTCTTAATAATAACTAGTTCAGAAACAGTTCGAAAAGTGGCTCCCAGCCAGACAAGCTGTACTACTACCACCTACCAAGTGGAGTGTATGATAGCTATTTGTGGATCAAACCCTGACATGGTCAGCAACCATGTTCAAATAATCAAAAGCTGAAGGATTCAAGTCATATGTGCCCTGAATTTATTCCCCACACCATAATACCTCCAGCAGCTTGGACTGTTGACACAAGGTGGGTTGGACACATAGGCTGATATATAGATTTATTGAAGATACATAGATTTATTGAAGTATTGACAATAAAACTACTTGACTATATTCATGCTGCTGGGGCCATATTCTGACGCTACTTTCTATGTGCCTCAGCATTAAATTGAGATTCATTAGACAAGGCTACGTGAGCATGTGCCCACTTCAGCCTCATTTTTCTGCTCATTTGACAGAAGCGGAACCCAATGTGATTTTTCTATCCATCCTTTGGTTTGCCGTCTAAATAAGTATACTGGCTACAAAATCGGTTGGCAATGGATATGGTTGGGTACTTTGATGTTTACGGCCCTGTGAACTTGTTAGGTGTTTGACTTCAATTTAGGAAATCTCCACAAGTTTGAGTTCCACTTACTTGTAGCTGCGATGCAGATCCATGACCTTCTCCTCCAGTTCTTTGGTCTGGTTGGGGGCGAAGCGAAGGTCACTTACATAGTCACTGCCCAGCTCCTCTGGGTCATAGTCACCCACCTCAGACTGAGCGATGTAAGAGCCCAGCAAGGAGTGAGTGGCAAAGGAGCAAGGTAAACGGCCAGACACAACATCATCTCTCAGCTGCAGACATAAGTAGTACCTAATAGAAAAAGAGAGAGAGAGAGAGAGAGAGAGAGAGACAGAGAGAGAGAGAGAGAGAGAGAGAGAGAGAGACAGAGAGAGAGACAGAGAGAGAAAGAGAGAGACAGAGAGAGAGAGAGAGAGAGAGACAGAGAGAGAGAGAGAGAGAGAGAGAGAGAGACAGACAGAGAGAGAGAAAGAGAGAGAGAGAGAGAGAGAGAGAAAGAGAGAGAGAGAGAGAAAGAGAAAGAGAGAGAGAGAGAAAGAGAGAGAGAGAGAGAAAGAGAAAGAGAGAGAGAGAGAAAGAGAGAGAGAAAGAGAGAGAGAGAGAGAAAGAGAAAGAGAGAGAGAGAGAAAGAGAAAGAGAGAGAATTCACTAGTTTAATACACACTTCTTGTAAATAAACAGCAGCTTTTTCCCCACACATGCCAGTATGAACAATTTCACTGTAACTTACCGGGTGATATCCTCACTGAGTTGTGCAGGGTCTGGAGGATAGAACTTCACATTGAAGCCAAAGTTCCAGGGGCCTGCTAAAGAATGAACGAAACACAGAGGTACTCAGGCTCAGCGGACATTAACACAAAACACCAACACTTTAATAATGTGACCAAGTTATAATCTGAAACTGGCTGCAACAGAAGTGTATAACATACTGATTTGCTTCTTCAGCTCCTTGGCAGAGTCCAACCAGTTCTGTAAAGAAACCACAAATAAATAAAAGACATCATTTGAAATGACTTAAGTTTGTAACTTAATTGAAAGTTATTTAAGATAACCAATCAAAACACAGCTTTTAATATAGAGTTAAGTCAGCACTCATACCTTCTGGTTTTCTGCATCACGGTATGTGAGGCCAAAGTAATCCTTCTCTAGAAGATTGAGATGGTCACATACTTTATCAAAAAGGACCTGCCCCTTGGCTTTCTTCTGCTGACACAATGAAGAACAGAACGCTGTATTAATAACACAAGGGTAAACATGAAGATGATGACTGATCTTGGAAGTCAGTCTAGATGAAGTAAAGCTCCATTTTAATCCAGTACAAAGTGTTTGTGTCCCATGTTTGTGTACACAGTTTTTGTGTCATGTCTGTGGTGTAATGCTAATGTGAAAATCTGGGGCATGACCTTGTAATCCAGACCGTTTGTGACAGCTCAAACAGTACACTGGCCTCTCAACCTACTCACACTGCAGCGTGAAGTGCTTAAGGAGAATCCCATCAGTTAAAATACCTGCTGACTAAATGGTTAAGATGTAAACTGAGTTATTCAGAACAGAAACATCTGAATCAAAACTGCTTGCAGGGAACCAAACGTCCGATGCATTTAAAGAAAGTTCTAAAAGTCCCCTGAAAAGCCACATGAGAGAAAGCTAATAAACTAAATGGTCACAAAACACATTCTTGTTTTAATGCCTGCCGCTCAAGATGTCGTTTTCTAAGGAACTATTTATGGTGTGGTACATGTAAGGCATTTTAGAGCAAAATTGTATCCAATGTATTCGGGCCTACCACAAGTTTCTCTCCAATGCTTTATTTCTCATTAAAGCACTCTGAACGACTGTTTATATCTCAACACATTAATTATTCCATTCCACATGAATCAGGCATTTGTTTTCTGTAACTAAGTCCATGTTTGTTTACGTGGTATGTTCTTGGTATGCATCATAGGGAAAATCTATTTTCCTTCCTCCCTCCATTCTATTTAATTCTAATTAAATACCATCTAATATGCACACAGAGGTTTTTGTTGTGCCTCTGAGGTCCAAGTTGTTGAGAGCGGTTGCCTAATCTGACAGGAACAGCTAGTGTCAGAGCAACACCATGTCCCATCAAAATAATCCCCTTTACTGCTGATGCTGCGGAGCTTGCTTACAACTGGAACAAACAGCCAGTCACATGATACAGTTAAATATACCCCACACCAGTAATCTATCTTCCCTCTTAATATTTTCTAACACTGAAGTCATGGAAAAAGATTCTTCGCATTTCCATATTCAGTAATCATGCAGAGTCATTGCAACTGTGATGAAAGGCGGCAACACTGTGGTTCGGTCTTATTCATGCAGCAGTACTAGCTGCAATCCAATTAGTAATGCTACTACAGAGAATGCTCATCACGAAACTGGAACAATGTAGTTCACTGTTCACAAAACTGCCAACTGTAATTTGGGATATCAGAGCTAACAGTTGGGGGAAACAGTGGGACTCCATACAAAGACTAAGCTGGCTTGGCAGCTTACAGCTACTGTACGCATCCAGGCTTGGGAATAAAGCAACGTTTTTTTCCATTGTCTGTTAAGACTACAATATATTGTTTGTTAATTATTAATTGCAACTTAGGATCCTATTCATAACACTGATATGTTTGATGAACCATATATAAACAAACTTCTAAAGGGCAACTGTGATACTGATACACCAACACATCACCAACAGGTTCTCCAATATGTTTGCAATACATTGCATATCGTCACTGTCCAAAGAAAAATAAGCATCTCCAAATTGGCAACTTCGCAGGAGAAGGGCAAAAACCCAATTTCATATGTAAGTCAATGGAACCAGACGTTTTCCCAATCCGATACATTTTACAATCCGATATGTGACAATATAATCACAATATAGTATTGTGCTGTTAGTGTAATGTGCTCAGCTGTGCAGTGAACCTTTCATAAGTCAATCATAACATGTCAGTTTCAGCTCTTTACCTTAATCTGGTCAAACAGTAAGAGTCTCAGTTCTAAGCTAAACACAATAGCTAAACCACAACATCAAAGTCAACCCCCGAACTCCTAACATCTAACAAACACCCAGTAATCTCCTGCTGAAACCCATCCCGGCACTAAACAGATCTGAGTTAAGCAGTGCTTAGCATACCCACCTATTAACCCCAACTGCACCACATTGTTTTTTCCTACATCAATAAGCTACACTGGTTCAGTGCATCATGGGCTACAGAGAGGGACCATTTATCCTACGTTTGCAGGGGGGGTCAAACCCTGGCCCTACAAAGTCATGGCATGGCATGTTTGCACTCCTATAACGTTCTCGATACAACTCATTAGCTTCTTCCCAAGGCCTTCCTAAGATAACTCCAGGGCAGACAATTAAGATAATCAATCAACCTAATCCATATTTTCTGTTGTATACTGCAAATTTAGGACTAAAAGTTTTAGCTGCAGTCAAAATGTTAAGTCTGACATGTTAGTCAACATTGTTTGAATGTCCTCCCCCCAAATAAACACCACTTTTAGTCATAGTAATTTCTATACGGCCCATTTCTTACTTTTGTTGCCCCACTGGTTGGGGCCCGTACCCACTCTACCCACCTCGACTGTGCAGGTGTAATCAGAGCCGTCCAACAGGGTGATCCTGCACTGCATGTTCGTCAGTCGGTGGGTGCTGCGCAAAGAAGTCCTGGAAAGCCTGCTGCTCAAAGACGTCTGGGATATGTAGTCCTCGTCCCCACTTTGCTGAAGACACATAATGTTGATTTAATTAATGTAAAATAGTTAGTGCATTTTGGATTAGTGAACATCAAACTCTACAGCCTCTATTCTTTACCTTTAAAAGAAAAATTATAAGTAAATAAATTAATTTGATTAAATAATTCACTCAAAACTACTTTCACACATACCTCAATACATGAACAATACATATTTCAGCCTCACTGAGTGCAGGTTGTTGTGGGTGCCCTTGGCTAGTGCCAGATCACGCTTAGAAGGGATTTAGCAAATAGAGTTACGTAATATCAGTGTTCGTAATCTAGAAAGACCTAGAAAGGAATAGTGGGTTGCAGGAGTGTCTCTCAGAGGAATTAAATTCAGGCACAATCTGTAAATCAATTTCCCTGATAGTCTCTTACTGTCTCTCTAATCTATGGCATTTGATTACGCAATTCTAATAAACTGTAAACCAATACTTTCTACTGTACTGCCAAGGGAACACATTCCATTCATGTAATTTCTTATCAACAACCATTAAATACAGTTTATTCATTTTTCAACATTTCTAGGAAGTTTTTTTAAAATATTTTCACTGTTTGCCGTTAACATAACTTGCTTTCTGATTTTCAAAGATATCTGCTGGGACATCCTTCCATACCTCTACAGTTCAGTCTTAGAAGCTGTATTTTCAGCTCCTTAGGATCCATAGAAACCCAAACACATGTATGAGTGACGTATGTGAGGTCTGGAATCTGGGGTGGTCAGGCCAACAGCTTCTTTGTTGCAATTTTATTTTCAGAATCAACAGAAAAGGTTGTGAGGGAAATAATGTAATGGAAGAATCAATGGAGCCTGACTTTCATCTCTCAAAGACGAAAGCTTTAAAAGGACTTAGTATACACGTTTTCTATATTCATAAATTTGGCAATAAATTTACGTTTATGTTCCAGAAACACATTATCTTGGTACATCCCTTTATTAGAGCTCCTGTGTCTTTAAGCCCTGCCTCCTGACGAGCCTAGTGCGCTCTGATTGGACAGCTCACCCACACTGTTGTGATTGGTCAACCAGAGTTGTACCCTGTTACAATCTTATTATCTAATTACTTTGCACAGTACTGTATTTATGAGAGAAATGCGCATATCAATGGATCAGTATCAGATAAAATGACTGGAAATGAACTCTGGTACAAATGATGATAAGAGAGGGCTTTCAAACGGGTTAAATGGAGAACCTTAGATTTAGAAAGTCATTTTTACACTTCTAAACAATCTGATTTGCTGATACACTGAATGTTACTCCAATAGCAAAACCAGAACAATAAGCAGCTTATTTTAGCTCCAGCCTCAAAGGCTGACCTAAAGCACTCAATACAAACTAACATTCATCATAACGGACACTATAATAGTCTGAGCAAAAGACTAACAAACTACAGAGAACTGCCGTTTGTACAGTAATGAGTTTGGAACTGTATGGGATACAGTTAAAATAAGCATTGCCAATGCCTTTGACTAGGTGCCAGTTATAACAGTGGTAGTCATTTGTGCCATTAACAATAAGAAAGTGCTACGGTCCTGATGACTGAACATGTAATCTATTCATCTTTGGTCCTTAATGATAATGTATTAGCACTGAGGTAGGAAATGAAAAGTTATGCTAATAAAAGTTATGGTTAAATGAATGATTAAATGCTTGAAAGCAAATGTGGCAACAGATTCATTTGGAATGGTTTACAGTTTACAGAGCATTGTGCGTATATCTGGGAAATTTAAAGCATAATCCTGAATCCAATTTCTGTTGTTTTTGGTGAATTGATACTAAATACTACATTTAAAATGCTGTAGGTCACATATATATACTTTTTTAAACTTATGGTAAAGAAATAGTTATTGTAATAAATTGTTCCTCTGCCCACTTACAAAATGTTTGCTTAGTTCTTCTATTAATATCATAAAATTCAACAGCAGATTTCCTATGTGGATTTTGAGTGAAATGTCCCTTTAAGACCGCTCTCTGACCAGAAACCCCTGTGCCAAAAAGTCTGTTTACTGCATAACAGAGTTATTAATAAACACATGAGAGACATTCTAGATCGGTGGGTACTGTGTATTATTTTTATTAGCAGCTAACTGCATAAATAATGACTAACTGGATAGGTATGCACAGGAAGTTTCAGATTTTCTAGTAGTTACATGCTGTGTTTTCTTGATTCTAATGGTTTCATGCTGTTATATGAGACACTGGAGAGTCTAGCAACAAATGTCTCTCACAATACATCACTGTAAGTTACTAACATCTATTACATGTTGTGTATTATGGAATTCATTCTAAAGGCAGCATACTAATAACATTAATTTAAATGGAAAAGAAGTATGAAAAAAATAAAGGCCAGTAAATAGAAAAATGTAGCTTCTTCATAGGTATATTATGTATGCATATATTATATGTGCATTATATATGTATTAGAATCAGCAGCTACACTGTAATTCACACACACATTTACACACACAGCCCTGTCCATTATATTCTTGAGTGCTGCTCATAAATGTACCTACATCTCTCTTTTGCACTGTGCAGTAGTTCTTTGGTAACAAGGCAGTTGACACACAGTCAACTATAACCACAGACACGTGATGTTTCTAACTAGAAGTGATGTACAAATGCTAAATCTAATGTGCTGCATAATGATGGACTATTTCAGAGTTTTATTACCTGTCAGAATATTAAGAACAAACATGTGTATGTGCAGCTATGCACTTGTTACCTCACCTGGTGCTGTGTGACTGGGCTGGTGTGTCCACCTATGAAAGGCACGGGTAGTGTCCTGGCTGAGGAATGCTCTGGAACTGGCAGGAGCTGGCGGTTCGGAGTGTGATTCGCCCTGGATTCTGAATCCTGGCCTGCATCAGCAGTCATGGCAATTCACACTGCAGGAGAGAAAATGAGCACAGACATGATGCTTAATGCTCAAACTTCTATTACATAAATTACTTTAAAAGTACAAACCAAAACACAAACCTCTTAATATTAAATGTATAAAAAATATTTTAAAAAACTGGTTCCCTTGATTATGTTCATTATTGAGAGATAATGCCAAAAATGCATGTGGAAAATAGGGCACAACCAACACATTATGGCTGATTTAAAACATACATATAATAACTATATTATTTCAGAGTAGTGTTGAATATTTATTTAAAGCGGCCTGATTTATGTTGAAATGTATTTCTTCAATCTAAAGGGAATCTCTGCTAGATTTTTAATATCCTACATTTTATGTACTGTAATATTTTTTCCGTTGCATCATTTGTGTGGTTTCATGTACCACAATAATCATAATTAATTTTACATAACCATTTTCCAACCTCTATTTACCTCCTAAAATTAATCAGGCTCTTTTTATGATTGTACTCTTAGACTGTTAAGATAAATGAGCTCTATTCTGATTGACTGCTCTGTACTGAACCTGATTCATAAAGTACGAGTATGAATGGATGGGACTAATGTGCTGGAGACTAAATGAGTGGACAGCCAAAAATGTGACATCACAAAAACAAATTATAACGGACTGTTACAGCTTGGTTTCCATATATAAACTGTATGGCCTTATATTTTAAACCAAGCAAATGCTTATATATTACACATCCTTTATTTAATAAAAAAGTCAAATAAATTAATATTTTCATGATTTCTGACAGTCTTTTTTACAAGTGAAACCTTTTACATTTAGCACCTTACAGCTGACAACTTATCATCTTTATAAGTACAAGTTACTGTTTGAATAAAACTGCTGTCACTGGTTTAATGATAGAAAGGGAATTATATACATATACGTACAGTGGGGAAAATAAGTATTTAGTCAGTCACCAATTGTGCAAGTTGTCCCACTTAAAAAGATGAGAGAGGCCTGTAATTGACATCATAGGTAGACCTCAACTATGAGAGACAAAATGTGGAAAAAAATTGAGAAAGTCATTTTGTCTGATTTTTAAAGAATTTATTTGCAAATAATGGTGGAAAATAAGTATTGGTCAATAACAAAAGTTCATCTCAATACTTTGTTGTATATCCTTTGTTGGCAATGACAGAGGTCAAACGTTTTCTGTAAGTCTTCACAAGGTTGGCACACACTGTTGCTGGTATGTTGGCCCATTCCTCCATGCAGATCTCCTCTAGAGCAGTGATGTTTTGGGGCTGTCGGCGGGCAACACGGACTTTCAACTCCCTCCAAAGGTTTTCGATGGGGTTGAGATCGGGAGACTGGCTAGGCCACTCCAGGACTTTGAAATGTTTCTTACGAAGCCACTCCTTTGTTGCCCTGGCAGTGTGCTTGGGATCATTGTCATGCTGAAAGACCCAGCCACGTTTCATCTTCATTGCCCTTGCTGATGGAAGGAGGTTTGCACCCAAAATCTCACAATACATGCCCCATTCATTCTTTCATGTACACGGACAGTCGTCCTCTGGTCCCTTTGCAGAGAAACAGCCCAAAGCATGATGTTTGCCACCCCCATGCTTCACAGTTGGTATGGTGTTCTTTGGATGCAACTCCGCATTCACTTTCCTCCAAAACACGACGAGTTGTGTTTTTACCAAATAGTTCTACTTTGGGTTTCATCTGACCATATGACATTCTCCCAATACTCTTCTGGAACATCCAAATGCTCTCTAGCAAACTTCAGAGGCCTGGATATGGACTGGCTTAAGCAGGGGGACACGTCTGGCACTGCAAGATCTGAGTCCCTGGCGTCGTAGTGTGTTGCTGATGGTAGCCTTTGTAACTTTGGTCCCAGATTCCTGCAGGTCATTCACTAGATCACCCCTTGTGGTTCTGGGATTTTTCCTTACCGTTCTTGTGATCATTTTGACCCCCCACGGGCTGAGATCTTGCGTGGAGCCCCAGATCGAGGGAGATTAGTAGTGGTCTTGTAGGTCTTTCCATTTTCTGATTATTGCTCCCACAGTAGATTTCTTCACATCCAAGCTGCTTGCCCTATTGCAGATTCAGTCTTTCCCCAGCCTGGTGCAGGTCTACAATTCGGTTTCTGGTGTCCTCCGACAGCTCTTTCGTCTTCACCATAGTGGAGTTTGGAGTGTGAGTGTTTGAGGTTGTAGGCAGGTGTCTTTTATACTGTTAACGACTTCAAACAGGTGCCATTAATACAGGCGTAATGAGTGGGCGGGGAAAAGAGGGAGCCTCTTAAAAAAGAAGAATTACAGGTCTGTGAAAGCCCAGAAATCTTGCTTGTTTGTTATTGACCAAATACTTATTTTCCACCATTATTTGCAAATAAATTCTTTAAAAATCAGACAAAATCACTTTCTCAATTTTTTTCCACATTTTGTCTCTCATAGTTGAGGTCTACCTATGATGTCAATTACAGGCCTCTCTCATCTTTTTAAGTGGGACAACTTGCACAATTGGTGACTGACTAAATACTTATTTTCCCCACTGTATATACGTAATAAGGGAAGAAGAATTATGTGGACAGTATCAGATCCTTATCTGCCATTATATAAGCTAAATAAACATCAATTTCGCCACAAACTTTTTCACAAAACGCAATTGTGAAGTGCAGCAGATAAACGTATGCAGGCCTAAAAGTCTGTGTAGGCTGATGGAGCAGAAGAACATAGCACAGCTCTAACTTGTAATCCAACATCCTCATCTTGCCCCTCAAAGAGCTCCATGAGACCCATCACACTGCAATTTCTGCCAGACTAGTGGAATTACCAGCACAGCAGGGTGAGCCATCCTTCACATTCTTGCCCAACAAAATGAGGCTATTTCTAACAAACATGGCATTTTTAAGGTTGTAAGCAACGCCGCAAATCTGTGCAAGAATGAAAATGAAACACTGAACACAGACAGTTATGTATGCAAGCGGAGGTTCAATTAGGTGTAACTATGCATGTCAGGACAAGAATCTCACTTAGTGAGGCAGCTATCCAAACATCCTAACAAACAAGCGGTCCATCTAAACTGCGAACCGCTAACAGCACTCCTGTACTCCCTAATGATACACACCTCATCCTTGCACATGCGCACACACGTGCGCAACTATCGCCACAATGCATAGGCAAGACATGTATGGAAATCAGTCATCACTCCACCTTAAAATATCAAACATCATACTAAATACAGCAAACAAATAACGTCAGACCTGCATTATGGGCACTGTTCAATCAGAGAGGAGTAAACGGAGAACAGGAGGAGTACAAGGCGCACAGGAGGAGTAAAAGGAGCACAGGACGAGTAAAAGGAGTCAACGTGCTTTATTTGTAAGAGCGAAGGCAGCTGCAAAGGTGGTGATATAATATAAGGGCACATATGTGAGTGACAGGGAGTCTGCAGCTGTAATAAACAGCTGGTTCTCACTGTTTTAAACCCAGAACCCAGCCTGTTACATTTCCAAACTGTATTGCTTTATAGGCAACACGTTATAATAACCTATAAACTAATCAAACTGATTAACATAACAAGAAAGGGTCGACTGACAATCAGAGCCGAAACTTTTTCAAATCACCAAAATCGTCACAGCCTGTCCCTGTGTCCATCTCAATGTTGAAAATCCAATCAAGCATGCTCTTCCGTTTGTGAGAGACATGGGAAGGCATAAATAAGCACACGCTTCGTTTTCACTGTGGGATGAAAAGAAACAACTTCCCAAACTGCTGCTGTAGAGGCTTAAATGTGTTCAGAATGTGCGTGTCTATAACAGAGCTTTAGTGTGCCAAAGTCAAATCACTGATATCCATATCAGCCCAGCAAAGAAAAGATATCCGTCAATACAGAATTTGAAATCAGTCAAATATTATTTATAGTGATTCAGCAAGATAAAACTTCTTGGCAGAAAGTAAAGCTCAGTACACACTTCTGCTGAAAATCCGAAACTGAAAAAAGTTTACAATAAATAAAAACGCAAAATGAAACAACAGTGTAAAACCAGTGTTGTATATACATACACACATACACACATACACTTATATATACACTATATATACTAGGAGAAAATGGAGAAAATGTTTGAACTATTGTTGAACATGTCTGTGTTGACCGGCACAGAACCACGAATGAAATCCCCCCGAAAATCTCACCTCTTATTTTTTGTGGTGGCCACAAAATATTATTTCCCATAATTATTTCCTCCAATAAACACTGAGTGTTCTTTTGGAATGACCGTTTGGGCAGCACTAGGGATTCTACATTCTGTATCGGGCTCAAAGACAAAATGCTCGTATTGTGACACCCCCGGTGGACATATGGAATTCCATGCTACTGGCGAGTGAAGAGGGAATGCTGGCTGGCTGGATGGATGCTTCTCGCTTTTCCAGAGCCTTCCTTATTTGCTCTCGCAAAAAAAAGAAAAAAGTGAACACAGATACACATAGCTCTATTTTTAGCTCATTGTTTACACACAGGAGAGTGCATGCGGCGCATGGCATGTGTGTAGTAAGGACAGGACTGCAGTATTCCCAGGAACGCCACAGCACAAGAGTTCCAAGGTTAGCAGAAGGCCAAAGTATGTGACACAAAATGCTCACAGCAGGGTTACAGAGCATTTAAGGGTCAACAGCAGCAGCCACAGAATTCCTGTTCAAGCCCCATGTCTTTGAAACTGACCTAGCATTGCTCTGTGACTTTCAGTTACTACAATCAAAACACAGGAACAATGGAACAGCTAAGCGGTGGGGAATACAAACGACAAAAACAACCATTTCTATCATTTTTTATATCATTTTATCAGGATAGTAATGAGGTCATATGTCATATCAAAAATATGTGAGAATATTTTTGTCTATTCAGCAAAGAATTTGAACAAAGCTGGAGCTTCAAATGGAGCTTCCAAAAAGTTAGAAACCACAAAAAATAGAGTTGTCGCACAGCAGTGATGATGATGAGGCCAAAAAGACTGCTGTTACTTTCACCTTTAGACAACACTACACAATTAAATCCATCTAATTGTTGTGAACTACACATACTGTATGTCCTGAGTCTAGCCCAGTTCCCCTACTGCACACAGCTCAACTGTGATATTGAAAAAGTGCCAATAATGGATTTACAAGCCTTTTATATGGCTACATGAAGAGTGACCTAGCACACTGCCCTCCACGACTACAGAGGAGGTAAAAGAGGCACAGTCCTTTCCCTATTCTGCAGCTGCGTGGCTGATTGCAGGGTTGGAGAGTGTGCGAAACCAATGCAGCAGTCCAAGTGGAAAAGAGCAGGAGGGGAAGGCCAACAACATTCAGACTGCAGGCCTAATATAGTTAAAGTAGGTCAAACTGAACCATAGGGCCTGAACTGGTGGAAGGTTGAGGAGTGTTGGGGATACTAACGCATGAGATATGCTCATCCTACTCAATATTAACAAGAGGGAGAGTAAAAGAGCGAGAGATTGGGGGGGTAATACTGTAATACGTAAATAATGGGTAAATAAAGATTCATTTAATAATATACAACATATGAACGCTTTCGAATTGTAAACGATATAAAAATAATAGAAATGTCTAAATGAAATACATCATGTGCCAGTTTTAGTGGCTGAGCCTTTACAGGCTCTCATTCACTCACCCATAGGTAGGGGGCTGTGTGTGTAATGTCTGTCTGACCTGTGACGGATTGGTGGCCTGTCCAGGGCGTTTCCTGGCTTACCCCAGTATTGATTCTTGGAATAGGCTCCACCACCTCTGCCAGCCCAGAAGGATTAAGCAGTTTAGAAGATGAGTGAGCGAAGCTGAAGCAGACGATGGAGTTTAAAGCCCCAATTCCCAGGTATTCAGTGGCAGCACTTAACACTGCACTTAAAAAGCTTGCTGGTAGTTTCCTACAGGCCGCAAAGTTTTTCAGTCATAACCAGGCAGGCCTTAAGGTTGAGAACTCCTCTCATACAAGAAAAATAGTCAAATGAGAAATTTTTCTAGGATGCTACATGCTAAATACAGAGGTTGGACAATGAAACTGAAACACCTGTCATTTTAGTGTGGGAGGTCTCATGGCTAAATTGGACCAGCCTGGTGGGCAATCTTTATTAATGGCACATTGCACCAGTAAGAGCAGAGTGTGAAGGTTCAGTTAGCAGGTAAGAGCACAGTTCTGCTCAAAATACTGCAATGCACACAACATTATGGGTGACATACCAGAGTTCAAAAGAGGACAAACTGTTGGTGCACGTCTTGCTGGCGCACCTGTGACCAAGACAGCAAGTCTTTGTGATGTATCAAGAGCCACGGTATCCAGGGTAATGTCAGCATACCACGAACCTCCACCAGCATCACGTAGTGACCTGGCCACTATCCTGCAAGAAGAATGGCTTAAAATCCCTCTGACCACTGTGCAGGACGCAGTATATGTCATTCCCAAGATGAACTGACGCTGTATTGGCCGCAAAAGGAGGCCCTACACCTTACTAATAAATGACTGTGGTCTAAAACCAGCTGTTTCAGTTTTATTGTCCAACCCCTGTACATGTCACGTGTTACAATATTGGGAAGAAGTTCATCTTCTATCCTTTTGTAAGCAGCTAAATTCAGCAAATAAACAGTAATTATATGTACGTGTAAGTGTGAAGAGGTCTGACATCCGCACAGAACTTATTTCCACTTTCTGATGCAAAGTCGTGACCTAATCCTTTTATTTCTGACTTTTTCCATCAAGAAACTTTCAGCAAAAAAAAACAAAAACAAAAAACACAGGTTACAGGAATCTAATCCAGTGACCATTAAGCACATCCTACACCAGTTACCACAGCAACTGCAGCTAGTCGTTGTGGTAACCCACTGTTGTTATGACAACCCATTGTTTCATCATAATGAAGATTCAGCATGATGCTGACTGAAAACAGCTTTAATCTGTTCGTAAAATAACCTAACCACAATGCTGCTGACACCAGAGCACACAGCGGTGCAGTGATCCCGCATGACGATAGCATCACATACAGCAGAGAAGGCTGGTATGATATAAGGACAATTCAATATAAAGAGTATAAGGAATAAGTTGCTCTGGAATATCTTGGGTGATTTTAGCCCATTAGCTCCTCACGATGAAGATGACTCATGAGAGAAGGCTGAGTGCTGCTGAATCAGCAGCACGATTGGCCGCATGTCCCCGGGGCCAAATCTACACTCGGACATCTGTCAGTGCTACCGTGGCAATTTTATGCCAGTTTGTCATGTAATCCACACCGCTAAAATAAACCCAGCGTGGAGAGAAGTGAGCAGTGGAGTGTAAGACTGGGGGAGGGAGGAGAAAGAAAGAGAGGGAGAGTGGCTACAGCCACTGGCATGCTTGCATCTTTTCAGCGAGCTTTAGATGTAAAAATAAAACGTGATAGGCACATCTGCCGGCGTGTCGCTGAGGTGACACGGGCTGAACTGCAGGTCCTTTGTGACGCACTGAGGCTCAAGTTGTGCACTGTTGGTTTTGTAGCCCTCTTAAACTCACTGAGCCCACCAGCTGTTCATTAATAAGAGAGAGACAAGCACCTACCTCACCACTAGACCACACACTTAATAAATCCCACTAACACAATCTGTGATCTGTTTGATACTCCACCTACAAGAGTTCGTCTTGTATGACGTAAGGCTGCATAATACAGGCTAAATACTACTATTGTGATTTCATTGCTTCATACTTTGAGAATAATATGCCTTGCAATGTAGTAATAAGATGGAATTGCAAAGATTGATACTAAGTTGGGTGTACAGCCCCTGAGGATTGTGTGTGTATGTGTGTGTGCGCATGTATGCATATGTGTATATATGTATATGTATATGTGTATGTGTCTGAGTTTGCATGTGTGCATCTGTGTATACGCTTATACTTATCCTTTCCAATGTTTTATTTATTTATTTTATTTATGTAGAATATATGTTTCTTTTCCTTAGTTTAATTTAATTACATTTTAGTTTATTTATTATTATTTTTTATTTTTTTATTTCTTTTATTTTTTAAACCTATGCAACATAATTATTCTGTTCCCCAATGTTGTTCAATGTCTATGAAAAACTGACAATAAAAAGAAGAAGAAGAAGAAAAAAAAAAGATGGAATTGCATCATTCTGACCAACAGTGGGACTGTGCGAATACTTTCATTATTGAAACCCCCATGAAAACACTCATCTGGGACTGATTGGTCATGATTACTAGAACTGCAATCTAAATTGTAATTATTTTTCTGTGACCTGAGATCCAGGGATGTTTTTATATAATAATAATAATAATAATAATAATAATAATAACTTTATTGTTGACGTTGTTGTTGTTGTTATGCACCACTACAGTTTATACTGTGGTTGTTCCAATGTTCAGAAAACGAAATACTGTGATCTCTATTGTGTATCATAAAAAGGTCTTATAACAAATATTTAATAATTTGCCCCTATAGCTCACCTCTACATACTACACGATTAAATAATCAATTTAAATAATAAAAGGTAATAAAATAATATTTTAAAACACATTTAATTAATATATTTTTAAATTAAATTGGTCCTAGTTTGCTCTCTCTCATTCCATCACTTCTCTTTCCTAGCACGGTGATCATCACCAATGAGGCATCGCCATCAGGCCTACTGCGCCCAACCCATAAAACCAGAATGAATCATAATTCACATAAAAGTGCGTATATGCCTGCTTTCATTTCAGCCTCTCCAAGATGGTCTCCTGTCTAGATAACCAAGTAAACAAGGTCAAAAGGCCAAATGGCTACACAGAGAATGTCACAGAGAAGGGTCATATGGCTTTACACAGAATGCCATTTATTTGCCAGCCAGGGGGCGAGGCACAGACGGAACTGCTGCACTGAGAACTGTGAGCACAGACAAAGCCCTTACACTGTATGTGAATGTATACAAGGAAGTTTTGACAAAAGGGCCACTATGTTTTGTGTTGCACACTCAGCCGTTTGTCCAAAATGAACTAATATCACATTCAAACAAGAAACTCTCCATCAAATATCAAGATATCTACTGGCATGATCTCGATAGCACCTAATGACCGGATCAGACCACACAGTATTTTTGTCCTTTATATGTTCACTTTGTTAGATATGACAATCCTAGTGCCATAAATACTTGCGGTGTCCTGGTTGGGAGATTGGCAACACCACAGGTTTGACGGCGCCCAATCACTATTCACATCTCTTTGTGAGGTCATAGGTTATCAGGGAGGAATGTCAAGAAACTCTAGATCACGGGTACAGAGGTGTGGTGTGTGATGCAGGAGGTTTTATATTCAGAACAGAACAAAGAAAAGAAAGGGAAAAATCCCACTTCATTGTTCTTCTAATAGGTCATGCTACATGGTGTGTCTTTTGTTCCAGACCCTCATTTATCACTGGGGTCTGAGACCCAAAATCATGCCAGGCAGAATTTGTGTAGTCTGATCTGAAAAATTGAAGCCATGCTAAAAAACTCCAATACAGTAACTAGGAAATGGTAATTTACCTGTTCAATGTCCACAATTATGAATATTAAGAATTCTGGGTGCCCAGAGTGCAAGTCTATGCAGAGCTATGGAAGGAGTTCTGTTCTGTAGAGCTCTGTACCCCATAGCTGTGTTTTCATCTAAACATTTCGCTAATGTTATGCGCATGTATGTGTAATGTTTTATTTTGTTCTTATTTATCCATATTTATTATCTATACTGAACATCTGTACAAGCATTTGGCTGTTACTACATTAAGCTGCTATTAAGCTGCTATTTCCCCACCTGCACTGTACACTTCATATATTCATATGTTGTCAAGTACTTATATCTTGATACTAGCGTACTCTTTGCACATGTCCTTTGCACCGTACACATACTGTACACACATACTGTTGTGAACACATTGTTTTGTTTGTCTATTGTCTTGTATGGCATACATTGGTTTTTCTATTGTCTTTGCACTACAACTATATATATATATATATAAAATTATATATCTATATATAATATATAGTATATATAGTAGTAATACGGTTAGCAGTATATAGCTATATATAGAGTATCCATATAATATATATATTTATTATATATACTGTACAATATTATTCACTGCACTGGAAAAGGAGCCTGACCGTGTTTCGTTATACTGTACAACCCTGTATTGGTATAATGACAATAAAGTTGAATTGAATTGAATTGAATGTACAAAATTACACAAATCAATACTGTGTTCCTGTCAAGTGGTACTGTATCACAAAACACAATACTGAGTCACCCAAAAGCACTGACATTTCCTGACACCCCTAGTAGCTTGTGTGACTTTCACAACGGCCATTTTCACAACTTGGCAATTGCTGCCCAGCAAAGAACACTTCTGATTTGCATGAGGTTCAGCAATTCTTTGCTGCTGTGCCCCGTGCCACTATCACAGTCCTCCACAAAACGAAAAACGCTTCACTCTGATGCAATGCAAATTACAAAATAGGAGGAGCCAGTCTACTATGCCCCACTTTACCTAAAGACCACCTCTGGTCCAGTCCACTTACCTGACACCAGTTTGTAGCAGGCAAAACCATACCAACTTAATTAGAGGCTATTGCGCTTCACTGCTTGTGTGAGCTGACTGATCACAGTGTACTCAATCTTCCTGTCCAACCTGCAAATCAGAGGTTTCAAACCTCCGGCTAAAAAAGAAAGTGTCCTCCTGAACCTGATCTGGGGAAAGTAAGCAACCAGAAGCCTGGTGAGGGTCAGTCCAGCCATACATGCAGATGAGCTGAAGAAGTTAGTGGGGCACCACTAGGGCAGCGGAAGGGCCCTGCACTTCTGAGTGAGTGGGCAGAAGTTGGACTCAGGCAACTGCTGATCACAGGATATAAAGGAGACCAGCTGTGATGCTGACACAGGGCAGACATTAGCCTTAGTCTTCTGCAAACTGCTAATGTTAAAGAAGATACCAGTGTGCTCTGCAATGAGCCGACGACACCATTATAACATAGTTCTTAAATCTAACTAGCTGGGCCAGCTGTTGCAAAATACACAACACACACACACACACATAACTGCGTCATTTGAATGTTGTATATTTCAAGTTAGAAGTGGCCAATATGCTGATCTTTTCTGATATAAGCCATTAAAGTAGATTTAAATGCTATATATATTTATATTATCACATAAAATATCAGGGGGAAAATATTGTACACAGTTTAGACATCATTAGATATCTTAGTACTAGTAGTATTACATATATAATGGACTGTTACAGCTCCAAACCTCAGAACATCGAAATATTGTTTAAGTTGGAGGTGTTATATATTTGGCCTATTGTTCCCTATGCAAAAGTATTTAAAAAATAGTTTTTGCCAACCACAGAGTCATGGTAACAAACTCCACCAACGGTGGAATAACTGGTCATTATGGTTATTATTAATATTAATTATACATATAATTATTTGATGAACACTAGTATTTTATCATATTTATTGGCAAACAAATAAACAATAAGCCACACCAGGCCTTGCACTACAGTCAAATCAGAAAGCCAACATATCAGGCATCACTGACGGCCAGTGGTTTCACCTCCATTAGAAAAAAATAAAGCGTCAATGGTCAATACTTTTATATTCCATGCATCACTTCCATGATTCAAATTCACAACGAGGAAAATCAGCTACACACTAAATCTAACCAGGGTTGCCCAAACTTTTACACATCACTGTAAATATATCCAGACCTCATCTTCAGCAGGAGAATACCACATTATAATGACGTTTTTGTTTTCATGAGCCTCCCGAAAGGCACACAAGCAGATGAGCTAATGGTGTTAGTGGGACATCACTTGAGCAGCAGAAGTGCCTGCTAAATGAGTGGGCAGAGTGTGAGAGTTTAAGATACGTTAAGGCATTATTAGCCAATATTACTGAATATATTATCTGATCATTTTTAGCTCCTTCAAATCACTATTTACTATTATCCACCACTGTAAGGCACAGCACCGCACAGCATATTGCTTTATTAAATATTACTACATATTAGAGTAATATTCCTTTACACTCTTTAACTACACCATGAGCAACAAGAGCTGAAAAATAAATCAATTCATATGCAATATTCAAACTGAACAAGCTGCAGTATTTATTAAAGTCTATTATGAACACAGTCGGTGCATTGCAAGTTTTGAGTAGTGAGATTTAACCTAATAACGTGGATCTTCTGAACTGCTTGCAGATTTACTTGGCAAACTAGTAGCAACGATCTGTGTGTTGTGACTTCACAACCACAAATAACTGGCTGACTGGTGCACAGGACAGACATGTATATGACAAACAGTCCCTCATGAGACACAGCAGTACAGGCTGAGGCAGACTAAATGCTCTTTTGTCCATATCATGCAGCCATAAATAAAACGTTGATGCTTTGTGACTAGTCACGTCAAAGCAGACTTGTCAATCAAAACAGACCACAGCAGTTTACAAAACAGACAGGACCCCTGAAATGACCTTGAAAGTATACCTGCAGTAAATATAAGCCAGGCAATCTATCTAAGTCTGCTGAGCGGGACAATACAAAGGTGAGTTCAACCCAGACTGCGGTCAGGAAGAGAAGGAAGGTCCGGAAAACCCTTTAAAAAAAACTTAATGGAGGCCATGAGCTTAATTACTAGCCCCACCAGGAAGACACAATGTGATGTACATATATGGTCTTCAGTCTGGTTATTGCTGATTCCTCCTACGACTATATAATATGCCACCCATAGTGACTCTTAGACCATGGCATCCTAACCTATACAGCAGCTCAATAAGCAGTTTTAGAAAGAAGCCTTATTCTGAGCTGTATGAAGACCTGGGGAAGTCTGGCTGGGCTCAGCCCGTGAACAAGAAGCACAGACGGGTTAAACCTGCTTAAAGTCTTATGCTGCATCCTAATCACTAAATCACTTCTGACTCCGTTCCCAGCAGTGTCTGCTGCCTGCAAAGGGCAAGTTCACATTCTCACAATCATAAAACTTGTGTGTTTCAGCAGCATTGCTTCAGTTATAGACCTATTATGGGATGTAGAGTTTACTTTGGGATGCATTTAAACAGCACTTGGAAACAATCTTTCGAAATTAATGCACATGCATGCATATCATATACCGACTGTAATGCTTGCATTACTCTTATCCATATTACATAGTAACTGACAGAGTGACAGAGTAACTACCATACATGTTCCCTGGTTATGTTGTACATACATTATTCACCACTCTCCCTACCATATATCCAGTTCTGCATATGCTACACACTCTATACTGTAGTCATATGCACAATAGTGTACATGACATACATACTGTACTGTATACAGCATTCAAATTATACAGCACCTTTACACATGTTAGTTTAATTATGAGAGAGGGAGAACAGCAACAATACTTCACATTAATTAAACGGTTAAGATTCCAAGTCATTCAGAGTGGTTAGATGTGGAATGCTATATTCTATGAAAGGAACCAGATGTGTGACGTGTTTCAATCGTGTATATGCTGTGTCACAGAAAGCTATTACATAAATAATTAGGTTGAAAATATACTGCTGGATACCTGAAACTGGACATGTCACCACAGTAATTGTTGAATTGCTGGCCTGTCCAGAGCATTTTCAACAGATAAAGCGGTTAAGAAGATATAATGTATGTATATATATATATAAATATATATATATATATATATATACACACACACACACAATTATATACATGTTTAATTCTATAGAGAGCAAAGTCTTGTTTAACTGGATGTAGTGCAATACAACACCCGTTTAATAGATCTTCCAACTAATCAGATGTCTGTAAATACAAATACTGTGGGATGGAAATAAAAGTAAGTTCAAAAGCTGCATCCATCGAATTTGTGGTACTTTGGGCCGTTTCTCCTCAAGCAGCGTCTGTCCCGCGCCTACTGGTACAAATAGCTGCTTTCCTTCATTCTGTCTACCAGGCACATCAGCATCTCTTAGCAGCTGTGTTTCTTCTCACCACAGCTGGTGCAGTTATCAGCAAATATAAAACAAAGCTGTGTTGTGAGCCATAACCTCAACTCAGGGCCAAATTATTCAGAAGAACTCCAAACGTTGCAATATCTGAATCAAACAAAAACCCAACAAACAAATATCTAAACAGTCGAATAATTGAGTCCAGTCCTACTGTAGCTCGTCCCATCACCACCACTGTTAAGAGATCCAGGCCTGTAAGCTTCTCTACAATACAAAGTTTCACATCCAACCACTCGGAATGACTTCTTTAGCATCTCTTATGCAGAAACCTTGAAAACGTCATGGAACTGACAGCAGAAATACTAATCACATCACCATAAAACGCAGCAAAGCATGCTAGCAGCACCCCCACCCACCAAGCGAGCTGAAGCACTCATCAACCACAATGGACGCCATAAATTTACACTTTAAACTAAGCCGACTTCACTGAACTCCTTATGTGAGCTCTCAAATTGCAGTAACATATCGTCGCTGTCCAAAGAAAAACATGTATCTCCAAAATGGCAACTTTACAGGAGAGATCAAAAACCTCATTTATTTTAATGTATATCAATGAAACCAGGCGTCTATCCAAGCCCTTTTGGGCCATTTCTGTTGGTCCATTCATCATGCAATTCTCACACAGTGTAAACGGTAGCTGCTGTTTTCAAATTAGGCAAAAAATGGACCAAAAAAAGGAAATACATGTTTTACATTGGACAGCGATAATATGGTGCATTTGCACAACTGCACAGATGTTACATTTTCCAGTGTCTATCCTTCAGTAATATTCTGTATATTGTATTTTTACACATCTACATAGATCTGTGTGTATCCTCTTCAGTATTCTTAGTGTATTTATTATTGTAATGTTTCACTTAGTTCACCTGTATGTCACTCCTGCTGAAATAAAGATTCTAAATCTGATTATAGCTAACACACACACACAGAGTCAGTTTATAAACAAACATTACTGCATGTGTATAAACTGCTGTTGTGCTGGTACAGTACAGTAAAATAAGCCTTGAATAAAACAGCCACTACAGCCTGCCACCCACTGTATACAACACAGCTAACTGTGTCAAATCCTGACCCAGCGCCTCGTTCAGGCAGGCAGCCCAAACCCAACAGCGCCCAATACTGTACACGCTGCCATGCGGGTCTGTGTTCATCACCGTTTCCACTACAACCGCCGAGCCAGAGCCTTGACCGAAAACAAACACGGCCGTTTCTAATAAATACCATTAAGCAAAATACAGCCAGGTTTCAGACGAGTCTTATCCTGTCAACACATTCAGCTAGAACCGCTGTGCTAGCGTAGCTTATGCTAACTCCACGTTTCTACCAAAAACAGCACACAGTAACGCTGACAGCGGCTACGCTGCTCACAAACACGGAACACAGCACGAAACCTTACTGTAAACCAAATACTGACATTACCGAATGTGCCGTGTCCTGTCCGCGGCTCTGACAGCCGCTGTTCCTCGGCGGGGGAGGTGATGAGAGCGGTTTAGCACGGCTTATAGTGCGCGCTGGATTCTCCGAGAGGCGGTATCTGGTCCCTCCACCCGTATTCAGGCATGCCCCGCCCACGAGTGCTAGGATTGGCTCGTGGATTGTATTTAAGCCAACAGAGGTCTTCCTGTGAGCAACTAGCAAATCCTGGCGCAGGAGGGCGGGGCTTTCCTGAAATGAGGCGGAAAGAGAAACTACGAGATCTAGCGCCTCTCATTATGGCTAATAGAGCCGCGCAGCTGTTAATAAAGCCCAGTTTTTTGGAGATGACCACTTTCCTCCCGTCAACTACTGTTATTCTGCACCACAGAGCACCCCAATTTCAGGAGAGTGAAGGGCGGCAAAGTAAAGGATTACCTCATACTCATAAGTGCCTATAAATAGCTAATATAAATTCGGTCTCTTGCTCTTCAAGCATGATCGTGTGCTTACTTTAACCAGAAAATTGCATTTCCTGGTTCCCACTTCCGACTGAGCTGTTGCTGTTGTGGTTGATATGAAAAGAAATGGGGATGAGTAAACGACACGGAGTGCGGGTCAGTATGTCTGTGGATTAGAGTTCAGGATCTGTCCTGAGTGAGTACATGCAGTTTGGTGGCTGTAGGGTAAAGGAAACAGTAGGGGTTTGGTGTAGGGCCAAAAATGAATGGGACTCTAGGGGAGAAACGAAGCTGGAAAAAAATAGACAAACAGATGAGTGTGAATTAGACCAGCATTGAATTTGTGCTCTGATCAAAAAAGCTGTATACAAGAACACCATTCCCGATCAGACTAAACATTTCAGAGCTGATATCTCAAAAAATGTGTGACTAGATAATAGACAAAAAGGAAGAAGTAGAAGACAAAAAAGAAAAAGTGAAAGAAGTGAAGAAAAAAGTGAAAAAGAAGACAAACAAGAAGACAAAGGAGACAAGACAAAAAAAGACAAAGAAGAAAAATCAGATAACAGTATGTTTAACTCCAATTAAATTGTTTACTGCAGCCTTGGGGTGGAATTTCAGGGCTTTGTTTCTCTGTGGGATCCATTAACCCTTTTTCCTGGCCAACTTTACCCTTAAACGTTCAGACCGTCTAACTGGCCTTGTTATTCTTTGCTATGGTATACACACACACACACACACACACACACACACACACATACACATACACATATATATATATATATATATCCCACTAATGAAAGACTGCTTCTGTGGTATTGACTTAACGGTGACCATGCTGTGGAATCTTGTCCCAGTTTACCATCGTATCAGACTCAGACATGTTACACACGTGATGCTAAAAACAAATGCTAGCATGCTGGGTGGAGACATTCGAGAAGGTTTGTGGGTATAGACTCCAAATTCACTCATGACATTAGCGCATGTTAGAACGGTCTTCGGTAATTATGGTCAGTATTTTCGTGGGTTTAACAGGCTATGGTGAAACCCCTGAGCGTTAACTGTGCCACAACAGGGTCTGAACCCTCAGCTGCTCCGCACTACTTTCTTGAAATGCAAGATTGCACAGAGCAGTATATGATGAGCAAGTTATAACAGTGTAAGCAATAAGTACAGGTATAAATAGTGCAATATGAACAGAATGGCGAATATAAATAGAACTGTACAGGTATGAAATTTCAATGAGTGGAATTTGATATTACAATTCTTGTGACAATTCTGGGTTTCTGGATTTTCCTTCACAACTTGTGAAAGAGAGGCTTTGTGAAAACGAAAGCCTAAAACTATGTAAAAGATTACAAAATTTTTTGACATAAAATGGAAGACTAGATTTACATTAGCTGAATAAGGAGAGTTAGTTATACATAAGTGGCATACCATGGACTTTTTGTTCCTCCTTCAAATACACATCCCTGCATCTGCAAAAGAGGGCAGTGAACAGGCCGATACCAAAATCCTTACACATACCGGCCCATGTTCTAGCCCAGCGAAACAAAACAATCGAGCAACAGCAATGATAATGGGGGACTATGTGGAGAAATCTACTGTTCAGCACTTTTCATAAGAACCATTTCCAAAGAACCGAACTGTCAGCAAGGATGATTTATATGCATCTGTAAACAAGGCTGAGGCTTATAGCTTGAGACACAACCAGATTATGAATTAAGGGTATAATCAGCATAGCATTCATGGAGGTAACTCCATCTTAAGAAAGAAAGCACTCCTTCCACATTGTACATTACAGCTGGGAATTCTTTATCAAAGATGGAGATCTTCCAGAAAGCAAAGGAATAGTACTGCATCTGATCTTCAACCATACATTCATCTGTCTCATTAACCACAGACAGTAATTTCAGTACATTTCCTGTGCTTACAAACTCAGAAGCTCACAGGCTTCTGCTCTGGGTAAGGTTCTTTCTGTTCAAAGAAACAGTAATCCATCATATGCTACAGATGTGGGAGGTGGAAAACACTGGCCAGCTCCTTGAAGGACACCCCGCTGAAGTTCACTCTCAGTCCACATTAGACTCCAAAGGCTGCACCATGAAGAACATGGCTTTAGACAGAAGTTCAGCTTCCAAGTTCAAGTTATAAAAGGAACAAGTGTGCTTGGCCACAAAGTTCATTAGGGAAAGTCCCAGGATCTGCTTTAGATCAACCGCTCCATGTCAAAACAGCCGGTAAGCACTGCAATGCACATGGAGCCTAGTGTAATTACAACCTACAGAGCACAACTGTTATTCTGAGGGTGAGAGGAGCACGGCTGGCAATCGAAGACACTAGGTCCTGCCTATGTAGGTGCAGGACGAGGAAGCTTATCTTAAATTTTAAAGTGACTGATTTTAATTTGTACTAAATATTAGATCCAATTTCTGATATTAACTATGAATGATGTGAGGATATGGGAATGTGGACCAATTGAAACTACCTAGATTACATAGAACATTTATTTCTGTTTTTTAAACGTTGATTTTTTGTATATTCAGTTAAGTAAGTGAATGTTGCACAATAAAGGAAAACTAAATAAAGCCAAGAAATAAAAAGTAATATTTAAATGAAACTGAGGGCCTTACTAGTACAGACTGTACTATAAACTGCATGGATGGGTATTATATTCAAGGTCCACAAAACCCCCAAGTATCATTAAATATGTCTATATAAATATGTATATATACACTGAATCTGTCAACACCTGTAGATTAAATCCCTGTGTCCTAAAGTGGTGGCTATCTTCTTATTACTCAATAAACCTGATGATTTCAACTACAGTGCCCTTCATTTAATAACCGACATTATATATCTGATCGACATCATCATTTATCAGCCTACAATACTTTAGCAGGCATCAGCAAAGATAAGTGGAACTGCTTGATCAGAAAACACCCAGTCACTTCAAGATAAATCCAGTTCTGCACTATACGATGATGAAAACAGGTCGTTGACCAGCCACTGGAAAGTCTGCCAGAAGTAAGAAATCTATAATTTGCAATGCACAAAAAAAAACTGCACTCAGTGAACAAACTCACTGACCATTAACCCACTGAATCATCACTTCAACAGGAGAGAGGGGAAAAAGTGTCAGTCAGCAGAATGAGTAAGAGCAGCCATCGCCTGATCTCTGGCCTCCAGACGCTTTTGTTTTTCCCCTCTTCTTTTCTTTCCTTTTTTTGGAATAGGCTGTATTTTTAGTATCAAGTTTTTGCCACCAGGGGGCTTCACAGGAATAACTCCGTCTGAGCTGACCTTCACCTTGGCTTATGGCTAAGTCACACACACACACGACATCAACGTGGGCTCAATGACTTCTTTAAATGTACAGCTCAGGCAAAAACACATTGGTATCACTTTACATTCAGTGTTGACTAACGGACATGAAGTGATGCCTAAGTTAACATGAAGTATAATATTGAGAATATCTACAGTGCTTAACTAATCTTCAACCTTCAAAACTCATGAAAAAGATGCAAAAACTAGTGTACGTATGGACTAGGTGATGGAGTGATGGAATTGAATATACTCAATGATGAACGAGTATCCCAATGGGAATGTGTAAAAGGCTATAAATATGGGGGAACAAAATAGCAAGAACTAAACAAGCTGAAGTGACTAATCTAGAACAACTAACATTAGCAGCTGCGGTTCCATGGCTGGTGATCTCAGAAAGAAAGAATGGAATGTACACATGATGTTTTATTCACATTTACTCTTAAACCACTGGGTTATAATGGGGACCTAAAAGGTAGCGGTAGTTTTTGCTGTCTGTGCTGCATGTGAGTTACTGATTAAGATCTGCTACACTTTCTGTACAGTCTGTACATTGTCCTGGGGGAGGCTGAATTTTGGAAAACACCAAGTGTTTAACCTGTGCATTGTGGACATATTGTGGGGGCCATGTTATCAATAATCATGATTGTTTTTGTTTTTTTACTATATTGTGCTAGTTATTTTATAGATATCACCCAATCCATGTTTAGTAAGAAATGCAATTACAATAAGCAGCTACATGTCATCAATCAATCAATCAATGTTTATTTGTATAGCGCTTTTTACAACCAGCGTTGTCTCAAAGCAGCTTCACATAAAATCAGTTTGTTATAGAAAAGAAAAGAAAAACACAGAGTTAATGTACAGACATTTGAGGGTGGGGGGTGGTGGGGAAAATAGGGTCCAAGCCCCCCTTGAGCAAGCCAGAGGCAACAGTGGTGAGGAAAAACTCCCTTGAGTAAGGAAGAAACCTCGAGAGGGACCAGGATCAAGGGCGGAACCCAACCTCCTTAGGTCGAACCCGGATGAGATGAGAAAGACAGAACAGGAGAAGTACATCTATTAGATCCAGTCTGATTAGTCCAGGAGGGAGTAACTGCAAGATGGAGCCGACCCATAGATAGAGTTCATGATCAGAGCCAGACGCAGGTAAGTGTAAAGGTTATGGTCATGCGGGGCAATCATCAACAAAGTCATCCTAAATAATGAACTCCACTGTTTTAGTTTCTGAAACTTTTCAGTCATTTTAAAATCGACAGATGGTAATGCTCACAGAGGCCTTCCTTTCTGCTCTCCTGCTGTTGTTTTTCTTTATCGCTACTGAGCAGGAAGTAGTGGCTTCAAATGGTATCAACCCTGTAATAGAAGTCACAAGATGTTTTATCCCCTCTCGATACTCAGCATTATGTAATGTCGTGTCATGTCCTACTAACACTGCCGTTTTCACTGTTGATTTGGATGAATAGCTTTAACACGTTTGAGTCAGCGAAGGAGAGCATTTTAATCACTGCTTCTCAATTTAACTACTACTAAATTATTTGTAGTGTTAGATTTTTTAGTGTTAATGTTAGATATTTTTCTCAGTTACATTTTTATCTCTTTGTTTCTCTCTACACAGTGACGGTGTTACACCTTTCAGTATATGCCGAGAGCACATTGGTCATGTCTTGATATGATGTGATTAAATTTTGATTAAATCACTAACGAGTGAATGCTTTGATTTAGCCAAAGAACCTCTGTAACAGGTCAGTATGCTCAGAGTGCACATGGGGTTCAGAGGCTGAAAGGCATACTGCATACTAGTACAATGTCATTACTGCCAAGGCCAATGTTATAATAATGATTATGGAATAAATATACTGTGCAGCCTTAGTAGCTAGGTTAGTAGTAGGTTAACAATGTTCACCAAGAATGGAGATCTTACATAGGTAGGGAAACTGAAGTAAATCTAAGAACTCATGAGGAAGCTTCACCTTAATCTGGCTATTCAGACATTACTACATCAGGTGATGCAAGATCAGCATACACTATAAAATGAGAGATTAAAGCCGGGGTTAGCAACATTTGGACTGGTGTACGGCACATGACATGTGTGTGATTGATCTTTATGACTAGCTTAAGGAATGAGTTATACCTTCATGAATAATATCTGGCTTCTAACCTCTGCATGACAGACATACCAGCAGCCTGTACATTCTTCACATTACACAGCGGCTGTTCTCGGTCATTGTAAAGGACAACAAACTAAACACACCTCAAAAAGGACACAGAAGATATTAAGAAGCTACACTCCAGCTGATGAAGTTAACAGTGACAGGACAAACATCACCTTGATGATCACCTTAAGTCTTTAGGAAGCACAGCGGTATTTTATAAACTAACGAAGGAACTAAAATAACAGCATAAAGGAACTGATTTAATTTAAAGTGTTTACTTTACAGGGTTTATACAATTTCCATTTATGACGTTTATTTTTTATATTTGTTAAGTCATATTGTGTCCCAAACGATATCTACCTGAGCTTAAGGGAAAGACCTGAATGCAGATTTGATGTTTTGGGCATGAACGTTTGAGCCTTTGTAGCTCCACTGTAGAAATGAGCCAGCCTTGTAGCTCCTGTTTCAAACTAAGGAAGCAAAATTCGGACTTTATGCACAGTTCTGGTCACGGTTGGGCAACTGCACTGGGGGGCCATTCACTGGCCGGAAGGCAGGAAAGGTCCCAAGGCGCGCACACACACACACACACACCCCAAAGGGTAATTTAGTACCTCCAACTCGCTTGAGTTGCATGTCTCTGTGAGAGGAAACTGGAGGACCTGAAGGAAACCCATGCTAACTTGAGGACATACATAGAAAGGACTCTGACTGGAATGCTTGTTGTGAGGTGACATTGCTACTCATTGTGCCACCACATGTCCTCAAAACAAAGTACATGCTGTACCCTGATTGGTGGGTTTGCTTTGCACGTCTTTCGTTTGGTCAAGTTACATTTCTATGGACACATGAGCCAAAATGAAGAACAGATTTCACATAATGTAGTGGAGTAAGATATTTGACTTTAAAATGTACTGGACCTAAACTAAAACGTCCCCCAGAATGGAAACACTGCAGTACAGATACACCAAAACATCTACTTCAGTACAGTAACCAATGTCATTTACTGAGTTACTGTCCACCACTGTTTTAAAATACCCATATTTACCAAATTAATTTCATCTGATTTAGTTTTTATTGTACGACAAGTCGAAACAGCACAGTACAATAAATAGAACAACATATGCCAGTAGTGGTTGCTCATCATAACCACATACATTTGAATACAGTAGCTTCTCTGGCTCCTCATGTCCAGATTCCCAAGTCCTATATTTTATACATGTGCCCCATGCACTCATGCTAACAACTACGACTATCACAAATGTTATACATAGCCTTTCCACCAAAATCAGTGGGTGAACTGATCCATTAATTAGATCCATTTAAATCCATTAAATGACCTTGTTTGTCTGTGTCATTCACGTTGATTCCTCGCATTTAGAAGCTCATTCATATTTCATTCAGTCATTGCTTTCATTTTTGTGGGTTACTGTACTAGTGCCATTTCTGCCCTTTACTCCAGTTATTCAGGACACGCATGTGGTTAACACGATACGATGAGACAGCAAGTGTAACTACAGTGAAGTGCACATGACTGCTTGTACAGACAAGTGCACATATCGCAGAAAACAGGTCAGCACTTTCATCACATCATAAGACGCAGAGTCAGAAGTCTTAAGAAATGTCCGCAGCATGTCAACTCTAGCTCAAAACCACTCGAAATGCACTACGCCATACCATTCACACGCATGCAGCCAGAAGGAAATGTCAGACTGCACAATGTGTATATGTCTATATAAAGCTCTGGAAATAAGTAAGAGACCAGCATCTCATGTACAGCAGGTTCTTAGTGAGGAACAGAATGTTGGGTTCTAGCTTTACTGGCAGTAAGTGTCAACAAGGTCAAGCAGAAAACATTCAGGACAACACAGCTACAGACTGGCAGAGGGCAAAAATCACTCTCCAGCACCACCTCATTCGAATGTCACTTGACCATTATAAGATGACCTCAAGTGGCCTACAGAAAGACTGGTGAGCGGTGGATGGGGTAAAATGCACAGCGAGCATGGCTCAAAAAACAGGCTTCTAGAGGCGTCATTAGTCATTTTCTAACAGATCTAAATACAATATATCTGGAATTTGGGATCATGTTTCCAGTAGTGTATAGAATAAAACAAAACCGCTCATTTTGGTCAAACACAGACCCATAGATTGTAAAACTAGAGAAACTGATCACTTATGGAGGTCTTTTTATATATAAAAGACATATGTATCATAATCCGTTTCCACTGACGTACATTAAAATGTATGGTTTTTGCCCTCTCCTGTAAAGCTGCCATTGTTGAGTTACTTAGAAAGAATCAGAAGAATAGCTGCACCCAGACGGAAGTGTTGGATTCCAACGCTATTTGGAAAGAATCTGGAAGACCTATATGGATTAAGGAGTGGGAGAACCAACAAATTATCCAACATGCGAGGAGTGACCCAACCGCCACGATTACAGACATTCAATGAGGCATCCTATTAGTGCCAGCACCATTGGTAGGTGGCAGCACAATGCAGGACAACATGCAAGACCGTTACGACGACTGCCCTTAACACCACGTCAGTAAAGACTGTCATGGAGGGGCTCTGAATGGCAGCAGGTCAACTTCAGTGACGAGTCTCACTTTTGTCTTGGTGGAGACGAACAATAAATACATGTGTGGAGACACCGCTGTCAGCGTCAAGAGGAACGTCCAGAAGGCATGGTGTCTCTCCACCTCCAACCCTACCGCAAAATCTGCAGGAACTATGTGAGAATATTCAAGTTGCATGTTATTATGTATAATTGCAGGACGACATTAGGAACCTCCATGCTGAGACGTCTTGCATGTTGTGTTAATCAGCTACATAATTGATGTATTTGTATTAGATTTTTAATGTTGCTGTTTTATGAGATAAAGGTCATGTAGTTATTTCCTTACAAATTCAGACATGATAATCATTCCCATTCATGCTTAATAATGGTCTACATTGCTAATCTATTAGGCTGTTACATAAACACTGTATTAGAAACTATTATGGGCTTATAACACACAGCATGGAAAACCTCTGATACAGCTGATAACGTCAGAATAATCAGTGCTCTGGCAGAAATGTTATTCAAACTGCAGACTGAGGCACACCCGATATCTTTGGTTTAATTTCCTCCCTATTGTGACCTTTATATTTACTATAGCAAAATGCCATCTGTAACAGTGACTCCCCAGTCAAGGCAGCTACTGACAGGTAGCTATGAGTAAACAAGCTTTTGGTAAAGATCCAACACAAATCCAACACCATCCAAATGCTTTAAATGCTTTAAGATAAATACATAATGTGATTGTAACATGCTAGTTTTGCACATCATCACAGCTTTAAAACAATTCATAGGGATCTGTAATAAATTCATGCATAGATAAATACTTCATTAATTAAATAAATGAGTAGAAATTTTAAATGTGTTCAGGAATAAAGGTGTAACGATTTAAAACAGCATCTTGAAATACATAACTGGCAATATGCGCATTGCTCATCTTATTTGTAGTCTAATACTTCATAACCAATGATCAAGATCTTTTAAAAATGAACCTGGGTTCAGAGTAAAGTGGGCGGGGCTTATACTATGAATGTACTCCCACTCAAACGACAAGGCTTCTGAAAGGGTTGTGGCTTTTTGGATTATTCTGCATTATTGTATAGTGTTTTGTTTAGACTGTATTGCTGTTTACAGTATGTGCAGTATTGTGACCTATCTATATATAGAGCTTTACAAATTCAAGCAATTTTAACAAATAAAATATGGAAATTGGAAATAAATCTCAAAACTCGTATCGACCCTGACCATAGTGCACACTGGCTGGCAACGGGTCACTTTAATGCCCCTCAGTTTGTTGCTTGTGGGCGTGTTCAAGGCCACATGGAGCTTACAAATTGTTCTGGCATGGAAACGTAACGGATAAAACAAATGTAATTTACAAATCTGTAATCAAACTGCTTAGACTTCTGGGAGTTATGGTGCAGTTAGCATGCCGGCTAAGCTAGCTAGTAATCGAACGATCCGCTGCTTATTTTTTTCAGGTGTCCCTGTATATGAGCGAAATGCATTACACAGAATATGAGAGGAGGAAACAGAAGTTACGAGTCAAAGTTTATTTTGTAGTGCTTTTTACAGCAGTCGTTACCACAACGCACGTTTACAGAACATCTGTGTACAAACCCTGTTGAGGAAGTCAAGGGCAAGAAAAAAGCTCTCGTCCATGTTTAGCACCACACCGTTGACAAAAGGAATTAAATGTCGGTATGAACAAAATGTCCAGAGGACAGAATCTGTTGTAGCCAATCCACCAAATGGCTCCACCACATCGCAGTTCATTTGCATAAAGTTCAGAAAGTGAGTCTCTAAGTAATCTCTCTCAGTATGACGTCAGGCGGCCATGTTTGCTTATGCAAAAAGCATTCCTCTCAGCTGTAGAGGTGTAGAGGTTACTTAATGGTGTCCTTGTGATAATCCATCCCATGCAGCTTGAATATTCTCACACAGTTCCTGCACATTTTGCGGTAGGGGTGGAAATGTGGTGGCACTAGGTCTTCTGGACGTGTAGCAAGTGACAATAAACTGATCATCTTGGCACTGACCATGGTGCCTCCACACAGGGATTCGTTGGTCGTCTCCAACAAGTGAAAAGTTGGAGTCGTCATTGAAGATAAGCCCCCATCCATTCTGAGTTACTCCATGACCGTCTGGCACGACACCACTGCAGTCTTAGTGACGTTGAGGTGGTTTTAAGGGCAGTCGGCAAAAATGCTAGCACTGAGGATGATTCATGGAGGGCATCGCTGCTCGCTGAATGTGTGCAATCGTGGCTGTTGGGTCAGTCAGGTAGAACGATAAGGCCTGTCTCTACTTACATCACATTTCTGATGGTCTGTGTATTTTCTGTTCTGTAAAGATTCTCAGTTCCTCAATATTTTATGTGCTAACATTGTTTTGATTAGACAGAGCTTTGATTATATACTACACACATTTAATTTATTATAGAGCAGGAAATTGCTAAGTATCATATGCAAAATAGTGATCTCATTATATACTGCTGGGCTATATACAAAAATAGACACCAAAATAGGCACGTATACCCATGGAAGTTCAGTTTCGCTCCATTAGTGGTTTCTACAAAGGTGGCGACCCTAAAATGAGCCCACAGGGTTTAACAGAGCTTCACACTTTCACATGTTCTACGGACCAATAAGTGCTGTACTGAAACTGAGCTCAATAACTCACAGTAGTTGAAATACTAAACCAAACATCTGAAACCGTCACTTGGCATCAAGCTTTATGTATAACGTTTCGAACTATGACATATTTCAGAAGTCACTGGACTTCAAATAGATAATATGACCCATAATTCCGAACTTTTGAAAGTCAGCGTGTATTGCAAAATGTCTTATCACAGCCGATAGTCAATGCCTGGAAAACAAACCCTTTCAGCAACCTTTGGGTAACTGATAGTCAATGCCGAGAAAGCCACTCCGATGTGAAAACGTCATAATTCTTGGCACCAATGTATCACCTTCACTAGTGCAAACACCTCAGCACTCTCAAAAGGCTTTCCAAGACATGCCAGTTGAGACCAGTCTGGCTCTCTCTGCTATTAATACTCATTGATAAGAGCTTTCTGCTTCCCCAGCACCATTTCTTTTTATGGGCAAAAAGAGCTTCATGCCATCGAGCCTAGCTCATCTGCGAAGGTGAGATGGGTCAATCGGAGCGTCCTTATCTCTACTTCAGCTAGATACGACTGTGACTGTGCTTGGTTTGGGTTTTTTTTTTTTTTTTTTATCTCAGCAGTGCCACACACAGCATTCATGTGTCCCCCTCACTAGGGGAAGAAAAAAGTGCTCACTTAGCGTCAAGACCTGCTCAAGTGGGCAAAGTCTAGGATCTAGTGAAACTAGGCACTGCCAACTCAGCCAAAGACCAGAAAAGTCAGCACCGAGAGCTTCCCGCCCCTCTTGACCTCATGCATCATCTGAGAAACAGAGGAACGTGGACTATGGACATCTTTACCTTTGAGCAGCACCTTATCGCCTGCAGACCAGATAACAGTGCAGAAATGTAATGACGCTTCATTCACGTGACCTTTCATCCCTAGGGTAATGATCCTGAGGAATGCTTCTTACCTTATGCCTTCCATATGACATAAGAACAGTACAGACACATCTTTGCACTTTCATATGTCATTGTGGTAAGCCTTAGTAATGAAAGACAAAAGCTACAGGAGTGGAAAACAGGGAATTCTATAATATCTCAAAAGGTCTGCAAAGTTAACCAATCGACAAAGTCATTCAGAGTGGTTTGACGTGAATGATTAGTCGTCCAGAAATGTTCTGAGTCAGCGTTGTTCTCAGTGGCTGCGATAGGAACCAGACGTCCACAGTGATTTACGCCCCTACAAGCTAAATCACAGGAAGTATTACAGCAAAGTAAGTGGTTATTAATTCACACTGAGGAAGAGTTTTGGCCCAAAACTGTTTTTCTTAAACAGTCGTTCATGGCAAAGAGGTATTCATGCAGCCCCTACTGCAAAACTGACATTAAGAAGTTCATGCAATCGAAGTTAGTGAGTTTTCTTACAATGCATCATTTCCCATCAAACAACTCTGAATGACTTTCCCAACCATTCCAACTACGGAATCACCAGAATTCTTAAAAAAAGCCCAGAATTCCCCTATTATGTAATGAGACTTTATTCCTAGTCCTTGTAGAACGTTGGTCCACTAGGACAATTGTTCAAACAATTCTAAGAGGCTGCTGTCACCTTCAATTTTAATTTGATTTTAAATTAAATTAAATTAAATTAATTTTAAAAATAATTAAAAATAATCATAAAGTTAATTTTTTTATTTACTCATCACTGAAAGATCATAGGCAGATATACACAACTGCAGCTCATTCAGTTACTTCTAATGGAGCCTTGCAAAAGAGGTAAAAACAAGTTTTTACCAGCAACAGGTACCAACACACGTACCAAGATCTCCAATCATAAAGTTCAGTTTACAGCTCCCTTACCATGACATAATTCTCTGAAATGGCCTACAAGCATTTCAAAAGCTGTGCACATTCCCAGCCTTTGCAAATTCTCAGTAAAGAAGAACTACCTAAAGAAGGCTGGAATGATGTCGGCACACCGAGTCAACTTCAGATGGGAAATGAAAGCCAAAGACAAAGGGGATCACTTCCCTTTTCCAAACGACTGCCAGCACTTCTGACACATCAGATGGAGATCACTTGACCGAAAAACACGAGCTCTCACAGCAGCTGTTAAAACACACGCTCATTAAATCCTGGACAACGCCCGTGAATCAAACATCTTGAGATGATTTGGGGAACTGCAATCTCAATATGCAATAAAAAACAGCGGATCAGAAGGAGTAAAGGAATATGACTGATAATTACTAGATTCAGAATGGTTTTGGTAATCGGAGGGGGTTTCCTGTTCCAAAAATAGTCCAACATCAGAAAGGAGGAGTTCGCCCACTAATTCAAAGAAAGTCCCTGACCACAAAATACACAGAGGGAGCATTCAAGTCCCCGAATCTCACATGTGGACGGCTGCATTAATGGTTGTCACTGGCAAATCCGCACACTGGCACTGAACACAACTTTCTTGGGAAAGGGAACTTACCCCATCAGCAGAGATGACAGGTTCCACAAGTTAGTGATCCAAACAGCAATGTGGCCCCAGGGTCCAAGATGACAGAAGGAAACAAGCAACATATTTAGTACAAATTACACACAAAGCTAAAAGAATACGCTCCAGCATTTTTACAAACTAGCATAAAAGCACATGAAGCTCAACAGAAACCTCAACTGTTCTGTCCCCTTCTGTCCCTTGGCCCCCAGCAAGTCAATGATTTATCAGCTTCACATCCTAAAAATGTCATTTTCAGTTGAAGTTGGAATCGCCAAAAGGCCCAGCAATACAATAGAAGCAAAATACTCAGGTCACGATACGGAATTACTGCCCTTTTAAAAACACTGAAATATGAAGTACAGCAAAAACATATCAAGTTTGATTCACCAAATTCACGATTATTAATAATCGGTGTTCATATATCAACACAATATTGGTCTGCAAAAGATTGTGACACTACAAAAATAGCAATAATAATAATAATAATAAAAAAAAAATTTTTTAAAATTATATATATACATATATATATATATATATATATATATATATATATATATATATATATATATATATATATATAAATTCACTAATCGCTAGTCATGCAGGGTTGGAAAACAGTTGGAATTATTCATTTAGGAATTCCAATGACTATACAAAAATAACTGTGGAGTTTTAGGCTGGAGAAAAGGTTCAGTAATTTAAAGTTGTTAGATGTAAAAAATGCTCAGTTCTACAGACACCTACTAAGTCAGATTTGCTGACAGTGGTGGCGAGAGAACCAGACATCCACAGTATTCAATGACACAAAAACATCTGTGCTTAAATTAATTCCATGAAATGCGTACGAATACCCTGATGGAGGCCTGACACATAATTTCACTGTAACTTTGAGTAAAGCTTCTGGCCTAAAACTTGGGTTTTTTTATCTTTATGGTATTTGGATGCTGCTCGATTTACAGTTTGACCATTTGTTACACAGGTAGGTGAAGTGTTAGGGGTCTTGCCCAAGGACCCTCACTGGTATAGTGTATTGTTTCTCAGCCCTGGTCGTGGAGGCACCCTGCCCTGCACATTTTAGGGGTTCCCCACTTTAACACTCACCCTGCAGCTCTGAAAGGGCTTGTTAATGAGCTGATAAGTTAAACCCGTTGTGTTGGGAGCACTGAAATGTGCAAAGCAGAGTGTCTCCAAGACCAGGGACATTGGTGTGGGGTGTTTGCCCACACGTGTTATCCACTACCCTATACCACGTACCTATTCGTGGTGGAGAGGCACATGCAAAGTAGCCCTCTGCGACTTAACACTGCTCTACCATTCCCAACACACAAAACCTCAATAGGTGACATAAACTAGCATGTTCAAAGTGTGGATTCACTGGGCGAGTAAATACAACAGCTATATCTGTGTTGTAGACACTAGGATCCCTGGATCCTGTCAGCGCCACTGTAAAGAAACCAGAGTCTGTATGTTTCTCTACAAGGAGCCATTTCACATCAGACCACTCTGAATGATTACTCGACTTCTGGATTGTGCAGAAACTGTGAAAATCATAAATGTTAGATTTCCTCTTTTTTCCTCTGTACATTCCTACACATGCTAATACTATTAGCCTCCTGATACTGAAGTAGATCTCTGCTCTACTTGTGACAGTAGTAGCTTTAGCCAAGTGAACACAGAGGCAGGCAGACAGCTGTGCTGGCAGATGCTGGAGGTGCTACGAAGCTCCACTCCAGCAGCAGCAGCAGCTCTGCAGGGAACTCGGCTCTAGAGGAGATTGTTAACTTCTATGTTCTTCTAGGCTCCTACTTTAGTTTGTTACTTACTTTAACCTCCACTTTAGTGGATAACTTATTGCAGAAATAATACTTTTACCTCAACACCGTGACAGACTACCTCGCGCTCTCTCTCTCTCCCCTGGTGGTGGTCGTGCTGCTGAAGTAACTGTTCACCGCGTTGTTTACGTTTCTACACAGAACTTAGCTAGCAAAAAACTAACCTTCAAGTTCGCTAGAAGACGGTAATAACTTCACCTGGCCCAACTTCGACGTGGAGAGCTCGCAGAGGGTCCCGCTCACGAATGTCAGCTCTGAACAACAGCCGTTGCCCTCACCACCGAGCGCTCCTCGCACTTTAGCCTCGTCTCCTCTACCTGAGCAGAGTCCAGCTTTGATCCTCAGCAGGCACACTGGCTTCCTTCTCAGGCGGAACTCCACAGCCACGCCCACTTCTTCGTTCCCTGCAACGCCATTGGCTGTTGCTGAGATCCCGTTCAAAGGAAAGGTCGCTCAGATGGCGCCTTGTCTAAGGCCGCGTCCCATTAGGCGCACTCGTGTCCTACATGTGTTGTTAAGTGCATGCACATGTGATCTAGAACCCGCGGGTAGTAAGCAGTACTGGCTCCTCTCTCTATGGGCCTTTCTAGAACACATGATCACTTGGTGTATAACGCAGTAGGCAGCCGCGGTTCTAAGCACTACCAATGTGTTCTAGAAAGGGGGCGAACATATTGGGACGCGGCCTAAGACGTTTCGCCACCTACTGGCCACAGAAGGAACAGAAGGGACGCCTAAACAGTACATTAATAGAAATAGCAGTTATGTAAGATGTGATTATATTGGATTAATTACACTCATCCTCAAAGGAAGAGTTGCACCCAGAAGGAAGTGTTGGATTGCAATGCTAAGGTAGAGAAAGGAAGATAGAAATTACCAGGAACAATAAATTATGATACATTTAGACTGATACAGGCAGTATTTATTGAGCTACACATACAGAAGTAGTGTTTCTCAGTATGGCATCAGACCACCATATTGGCAGACACCTTGGGATAGAGTTGTAGCTGTTCCTAATTGTGTCCTGTGATAGTCCATCCCATGCAGCTTGAATATTCTCACGCAGCTCCGGCAGATTTTGCAGGAGGGATGCGTTGGTCGTCTCCACTAAGACAAAAGCGGGTCTCGTCACTAAAGATGAGTCTGAGTCACTCCATGACAGTCTTGCAGTCTTTGCCGTCGTTGACGTGGTGTGTAGGGCAGGCGTTACTGGTGTGTAACTGTCCGCGTTCATGTAGTCCTGTGTCGTGCAGCCAATGGGGCTAGTACTAAAAGGATGACTCATGGAGGGCATCACTGCTCGCTGACTGTACGCAGTTGTGGCTGTTGGGTCAGTCAGGTACAGCAATAAGACCCCTCCTTGCTACGTCACATGCGTGGTCTAACAAACTTAAATCATTCCTTAAATTGTCCACAGTGGTGGTGAAGGGAACCAGAAATCTAATGTATATGTAAAAAGTGTTAATTGTATAAACAATATTAATGGGTTAGGGCATGGATCATTTCAGTGTGTTCTGTCCTGGGTCTCCATATGTTAAAAAAATAAATTTAGGTATTACATTAAATGTTCATGAATTTGTTGCCTGATGTCTGACACATTACAGTGTGTGATCAGGATTTGGCCTAAAATTATTATTTTAATTCATTCATGGTATGCGGGATACATGAAAGGTGCTGTAAGGCAAAATTGCCCCAAAAGGAAACTCATTTCTGCAGGTTGACCATCGTCAACATTATCATATCAAGCTTCAAGGGTACGTGTGGGTTCACTGGTGCTTTAGATAATACATAAAGTGCCTTTATTTGTGTTTTAGACATCGTGACCCCTGGTTCCCATCACCACCACTGCAAAGTAACCTTTACATATCTCTCCAAATGAACCACTTTACATTAAACTGACCTGGATGAGTCTGTTTACGCCTCAAACTCTGAAATGTAGACACTAATTATGAAAATTGGATTGCCTCTTTAAATGGTGCAGCAGTTACACTGAGCCTTTAATCTTTAAAGAATAAGTTGAAATAGATCTCCATAGAGTCTGATCCTCACAATGCATTATGCAATATAACCAAACCCAGACTAAATTTTCCAGTAGCTCAGACATGGACAGGCTCACTGATGCTCTGATAAGAAGGAAAGTCCCGTAAAATTCAGCAAAAGTGAAAGTATGAAAGCTCCTCATTTCAAACCCAGTCATTCTCCAAAGCCTATAAAAGCCTTCTTTAACCAGGGATGGTTTCAGTTTCAGTATAGAAATGTTACATATCAGCTGTCATTGATTTCAACCAAAATATTACATGTACCAGACGTACCTGGATCATGCTTAGAAGTTGCATAACGTACTATAGAAATATTATAACATTCATAAAGACCTATAAAGAAAAGTAACTATAGTTATATAACAGTAATACAGTGGATGTACTCAGTTCTGTACACCCCACAATTTACTTAACTGAAAGAAATCTCATCTCAAATGGCTCCCTATATATATACAGGGGTTGGACAATGAAACTGAAACACCTGTCATTTTAGTGTGGGAGGGCTCATGGCTAAATTGGACCAGCCTGGTGGCCAATCTTCATTAATTGCACATTGCACCAGTAGGAGCAGAGTGTGAAGGTTCAGTTAGCAGGTAAGAGCACAGTTCTGCTCAAAATACTGCAATGCACACAGCATTATGGGTGACATACCAGAGTTCAAAAGAGGACAAACTGTTGGTGCACGTCTTGCTGGCGCATCTGTGACCAAGACAGCAAGTCTTTGTGATGTATCAAGAGCCACGGTATCCAGGGTAATGTCAGCATACCACCAAGAAGGACCAACCTCCACCAGCATCACGTAGTGACCTGGCCACTATCCTGCAAGAAGAATGGCTTAGAATCCCTCTGACCACTGTGCAGGACGCAGTATATGTCATTCCCAAGACGAAATGACGCTGTATTGGCCGCAGAAGGAGGCCCTACACCATACTAATAAATGACTGTGGTCTAAAACCAGGTGTTTCAGTTTCATTGTCCAACCCCTGTATATATATATATTCCTATATATCTTGAGATATCCTTTTTCATTTCCACAGGCTTCATCTTTCGTAAGCCCTGCAATGCTACAAGAACCTTATCTCCCCACAGCTAAGGGTGTGATACCCAGATTTGCTTAGCTCCAAACTCCAGTCCACTGACTCACGTTGTGCACCCTGAGTGCATCACTAACCGGATGGGATGAAATGTTCTGCAGCTGAATAAAGATGAAACAGAGATTACGTTATTCGGGAATAGCACAGACATGCTGCCTATCTGGATTTGAGAGCAGTAATATCTAAAGGACTAGCATGTATCCTTGGTGCACTAGACTCTGATCTCAGTTGTAGCAGTCATGTCAAAGCAGGTACTATATCTGTATTCATCACCTTAAGAACATCAACAAGATCTAAGGTCTTCTGACTGAATCAGACCCGGAGAAACTCATCCACTCCTTTAATTCTAGTAGGACTGATCACTGCAATGGTCTTCAAACTGGACTTCCAAAAAGGACAGCCAAACAGCTTGAGTCGATTCCGATCGCAGCTGCTAGAGTTCTCACTAGGAGTAAAAGAAGAGAACACATCACCCCCATTCCTACATCCTTATACTGGTTACAGAACAGCCTTTAAAGTTCTACCGCTGGTCTATAAACCTCTTAACAGCACAGCACCAGTGTATTTATCTGATATGCTGCAGCAATGCGAACTGAGAACTCTCAGACAGTTAGGAACTAGTCAGTTAGTGCTAAAGGCTATGCTTGTAGAGCAGCGATTAGCTACTATGCTGCTGTTAAATTGAACCAGCTGACAGAGGGCATTAGAAGAACCCCAACACTAGACACTTCAAAACTGTCGGCTCCTATCTTGTAGCAGCACATCACTGTCCTAATTTAAGTTTGAATCTGTTTTATTTAATGTTTAATTTTCTCTCTTTTAAATCTATAGCTCTGATTTTCTTTTCTTAATGAGCTTTTATTTGATTTGCATTATCTCTGTATTTTGTCATCTGTAAAGCACACTGAATGACCTTGTCTTTGAAAGGTGCTGTACAGATAAACCTGCATTGCCTATATAGTAGGGGTGTGCAGATACACTACTCAGTAATAGATCACTGGAGCTCATCTGATGTGATCCAATAGCCTTAATATTAACACCTGGCTAAACAGTGGGACAAAGTTTAAATAAAAAGTGCTGTAGTAACACTTTACAATGAGGCCATCATATATCCATTAACAGTATTTAAGCCAGTAATAAGTTTTACTATTAACCATTAACTCATGATAGAAATGAGGACTATTATTATTTTAGATTTGATTAAATAGTTTATAATCATTACTAAAGGCTTAAGTGATCTCTCAATTAATAATAATAATTATAGTTTATCAGGGCAGTAAGAAGGAAGCACTAATAAGGAATTAATAAAAAAAAAAATTAAATAAGTCTTAAATATATACCTTTAAGCACTTCATAACTGCTTACGAGCACAGAGGTTATCAAATGCATATTGCATGTAATATTTATTAAAACACTGTCCATTTATAAAGCAGTTCTTAATATCTTAATATCAGACTTAATATGATACAACAACAACAACAATAATAATAATAATAACTGATCATGGCCCAGATTTACAAATATATCTTATACACAGTTTACACACAATAATAATAATAATAATAATAATAATAATAATAACAATAATAACAACAACAACAACAACAATAATAATAATAATAATAATAATAATAATAATAATAATAATAATAATAATAATAATAACAATAATAATAATAATAATAATAATTATTATTATTATTATTATTATTATTATTATTAGTGTGTAAATTGTGTATAAGATATATTTGTAAATCTGGGCCATGATCAGTTGGAAGCTTGAAACCCAAACATGCCGGGTAAGAATAGTCCAGGAGCAGATTAGATGACTGAATTATATTTTCATACTTTACTGATTGATAGGGACATTATTTAAGCATTAAGTATTATAAACTACATAATAATAATAATAATAATAATAATAATAATAATAACAATAATAGCAATATTAATAAAAATAATAATAATAATAATAATAATAATAATAATTTTATTTTCATCATTAGTTGAAGGTTGATTGCAACATTACTTATCTAACTGATACTGTTTCTAACTCCCTTAAAGTGCCATTAATAGATGTACCCTTAGTGTGAAGAGCTACCAGCGCTGCTAAAAGTTCTGCATGTAAAAATGTGAAATAAAAGGAAACAGTAGTGTTTTATAAGTCATGTCCTGTATTTCTTCCATTAGTGGAGTAGAATACCTGATTCACAGTATGAACATGATGTCATTTGGCTGGCAAAGCCCATCCAGGCTAACATACTGTATTATTGACAGCCTGGTTGATTATGAAATGGAAAATAATTGGATTGGCATCTATATCGTTTGTGGTATCAGTGCCGAAATCAGACGGGAAAGGTGGTATAGAGCAACCCCCTACTGTTTAATGCTGTGCACAAGTCACAAAACTGTGGCATCTTTGCACATACAGTTCACTAAATGTTAGATAGGGAGTCATGCAGCTTTAGCTGAATATGAACAGCCTTATCCTGACATATGATGAACTATGTATGTAGACGCTATTATTTCACAACCCTGAAGAGCTCCTGTCCTCCAGAGTTTAGTTCCAGTCTATATCCAGTAAAATGTTTAGGCACCCACCCATTCATAGACCTCCAGACATTCAGGGAGGAGGCTGATTAACTGGAGCAAGTGGCTCTCCAGGACCAGGGTTGAAGATCACTGACCTACATAGTGCACTTCTCAGGGAGTAGGTAGTCATTCGAGATTCAGCCAGAGTCTAAAGTTGTCCTACCGCTCATCACCACCAGGTGGCATTGCAGACTAAGGCATGAGAATAATGCAATGCGTAGTTTAAACATTAAAGGGAATAACATACCATTTGCTTACTGAAATGAATAATCCGAAGGAAATATGAATCCAGGTCGTTTTTATTGTTGTAACTATTAACTCTTGATCAGTGACAATTGTGTATGACATCCCAAAGCAGAACACAAAAGTCTCTATAAGGAAAGAAAAGCTAGATGTTTTCATTTATGGCCTTCATTGTTTGCAAGCCCGATGTGACACCTGAGAATTCAGCTCTAGCACTTATTGCTGTTTGATCATACAACAATATCCAGGTACTAAGTGTGAAATGAAAAACACATGAGGTTGCATAATTATAGGCTGTACATCAAAAGGGGAAACATGAAAGTAAGCCACAGTTCCGACTACCTACTGTAAAGAGATATTCCATTCATGTGTGCAACGAATGTTGGTGAAACATCCAGGAAAGTACATCAATAAACTCTGTTAGGCTAAACTGTTACTTATTACATTTAAAATTACTCAACAGGCAACACTACTTCAGTGTAAGACAAAAGAGCATATAACAGATCATAGAAAGGCACAAGAACGACTTGTTTCTACTCCTGGAGTAATCTACTGACTGCAACCTCGCACAAAAATGTGACAACCTCTTCTGATGCTGGCTCCGGTATCTCCAATGTCTTATTCAAATGTACTGGTATGTACTCAGGTGTGCTGAGTTCTGTACAAACGTTATCAAAATGTTCTGGGATATGCTACAGGCTCACCGACAGGACTGTCCACACCCTGGTAAAACATGAACATGGCTAATGGTTTCTAAGCCTGAACAATTAAAAGACTACATCTTGCTTTCATGGCTCCTCCTGTCCTTTAGAGATTTGCCTTTGGCTCCATGTCTGCATCGGCCGCATGAGAGTTTGACGGCCCAACATCTATCTGAAGTTGTGTGGGAGAGTTGCAGGGGAGGGTCTGTGCACTCATGACACGTCCCTCCCTGTGCATTACTGCCTCTTCAGGTCCCGTTTCCGGTGGTCCGTCCGGGGCTTCGAACGAGTCCCCTCCCAGCTCAGCCAGTTTGATGTAGCCCTTACTGCCCGAGCGGTCCAGCCTGGGACAGCTGAACCTCCGCAACCTTTCTTCGTGACGTCCGGCGCCCAGATCAGAAAGGGCGTTCAGGGACAGGTGGGACCCCAGGCTTCTGACCCCAGGGCTAGGCTGCAGCAGCTGCTGCTCTCTGGATCCTACCTGAACCTCACCCGAGAGTTTGGAATCCTGGGATACTGACCAGGCTACCCTTGATACCTCTGCCTTTGTTTGCACAGATGTGCTAATAAACTCTCCCGAGCTCTGGCATGATGATGGCTGCAGTTCCTTATCCGGACTGCAGGGGGTATCCCCCGCAGAATCTCTCTCTCTGGCCTCCATTTCACGGTTGTTGAGCTTGATCACAGGTAGAGTGAACGCGTTGACCGAGGAAGCGACTATGGAGCGGGTTTCCCACTCCTTGGGAATTGGCGCTGGTTCCTCGAACCTGGCCTGGTCCCTGTAAATGCTGTATACTGTATCAGTGAATGACTGCCTCTCCCTGGACCAGCTGCATTTCCCAGCACACGATGGTCTCCTAAAGTCCAGGCCTTTACAGGACATAGTGGAGGGCCAGGAGCCTCTGGAAGGCATATGGGTACCATACGTGGCCGGTTTGTCTACAGGCCTGGACTGGGTGCAGCTCAGCAGCCCGTTAAACGGAGAACAGTCTTTGGACCGCAGGCTGTGTATGTCTATGACTGTAGAGTAGATGTCCCTCAAGTTGATGATCTTGGTCTTCTTGTCCCGGTTCTCGTGGAGTACAGCATTGGCGCAGATGAAGAGGAAGATGCCAATGCCCATGACCAGTGGCCCGAACACTTTTAGGTTGTCCGAGTACTGGTAGTTGGAGAAGAAGCCTTCGAAGAACCCAACAGGTCTAGAAGCAGGAGAAATGAGCTTGGTGGAGTTTCCTGCAGCATCACTGCCATTCAGCTGTGTCTGCGGTTTATTATTGCTTGTGAAGTTGGAACCCTGTTGCGAGTTTCTGTCCAAATGGCCTGGCTGTTTCACAGTCCTCTCCCTCTGCAAGCTGATGGTATGAGCCAGGTTCTCTTTGGGCCAGTAGCCCAAGACAGCCATGACTATGCCCACTATTAGGACCATCACTCCGATCGCCGCCGCCAGTCCTGAGACAGAGCACAGGTTCAGCTTGCCCTTCACCACCACCACATCATTTTTCCTCTTTTTCCTGGCTTTCCTCCGTCTCTTGTTCTCCGCCCGGTTCTTGGCACGCAACGAATCCTGGCGCCGGGAGATCCTCAGGAGGCCGCCTGTGGCTATCATCACGCCTGCTGGAAGACGGAGCTTTTAATCACCCTGCAGGGGAACAGAAATATGCAGATAAATTAAAAAGGAATGAACCGTTCACCTAATTCACAAGAGAGCAGGAACCCAGGAACTGGAATAACAAATGTAGATCTCCCCCATTCTTTTGAAAGCAAGGAAAATGGACAAATGGGTCTGGAAAGATACTTGCTGAGTGACTAACTACCCTCATCCCACCTTGTGTTAGATATAATAAGCCAAATGGTTGCCATGAGAATAAGGTGAATCGGTTGATGTTTTCAATACTCGGTTTGTGAAATAAAAAGAAGTGGTGCAAAGAGAACAGATGATCACAAGATAAACGTTTCAGCCAACATTTAAAGAAGTACACAAATGAAATGTTATGGTGAGCGACGGACAGCTCCTTGGCCTTCTCCTGCAAACCAAAGGGCCTGTCACTTTCAACAGAAAACTTTATGAGAGAACGATCGCAGAACTGCACATTCTGTTCCAGTCACTTGCGGTGCTTGAAATGTCACCAGTCCTGTCATGTCACGTGACTGAAATTTAAACAGACAGGGACTGAAATCCATACGTATGAGGAATGCTTAGCCTCCTTTATGTGTTATGACAGCAGTGACCCTGATGATGCTCATTTGCCATTTCATTTGAGTTTAGTGTACCCTCCCCCACCCAAGAGCTCATACAATGTACAGATGGTGCTTTAATAGTACAGTGGTAGCACGGTACAAGTGCATCCCTCTAGGATTGCATAATCATAACAAAATGATTAATTGAATGAACCTTATTAATGCTGTGACTGGGGTTATTCACTGAAATGAACAGTGATCTGTTAGATTAGATCAGTGTTCTCTGTATTCTCCAACTCTATATGACCTTTCGGGCTGCGTCTGAACAATCAGATAAGCAGTCCCTGATAGGAAGAGGGTAGCGAACCACTGCTGGGCCACTGACAGCAATGCTGGCAGTCCAGTGGTGTTTCGCTCAGTATTGTCTGGCTGGTCCACCGGTGGTTAAGCAGTGTTGGCATCACTCGTTTTCCATTAACAGCTCAATTATAAATTCTTGTGATTACAAAAAGTCAGTGTCAACAACAAGTTTATTAAACCATTGTTTTGTTGTAGGCTTAGTGATCATTTTGTCATATTTATCAGTATTTCTTTCAGTTGTTTTTGATATTTGTCTTTGTTTACTTTCTAAAATAAAAGTCTCTGTACACTCAGTTTAAACCTTGTACACACTACAATGATCTAGACATCTCTATCTATCTATCCTGACACACAGTCAGGGGGGTGCTGACCTTATCCAGCCAGCTAAGCGAAATAAGCTTGCTATAGAGAGAAAATAGCCTGTACCTATGTTATTTTCTCAAGATCCTAGCCATGTTTATTGTGAAGGTTTAGCAGACGGGCCTTTGCTGCAGTAAGTGTGATGGCCTTTAGTTAAGAAAGTGACCGTCTCAACCTTTTGTCTGTGTTGAAATGTCTGACAGTGAACAAACACCCCTCCCATCCCCATATGTTCACACCCTGCATCTCTTTTTAATGTCCTCATCTTCATCCCTCTCCCTATCACTCCTAAAACCCTTCTTCATCCTTCTCCCTTAATATATAGTAGAGTATATAAGGTGTCTCCGAAACATTTCTTGGCAGACTGGATCTAAACCTGTGGCGGTGTATGATTCTGTATTAATGTGAATAAGACTGTTGTGGACTAGACAGGACCAGACTGGACTACACTGATGGGCTAAGCCTGTGCCCATTCATGGATGGGCTAAGCCTGTGCCCGTTCATGGTTCTACATGCACGTGAATAAGACTGTTGTAGACTAGACAAGACCAGACAGGACTACACTGATGGGCTAAGCCTGTGCCCGTTCATGGATGGGCTAAGCCTGTGCCCGTTCATGGTTCTACATGCACGTGAATAAGACTGTTGTAGACTAGACAGGACCAGACAGGACTACACTGATGGGCTAAGCCTGTGCCCGTTCATGGTTCTACATCCACGTGAATAAGACTGTTGTAGACTAGATAAGACCAGACAGGACTACACTGATGGGCTAAGCCTGTGCCCGTTCATGGTTCTACATCCACGTGAATAAGACTGTTGCGGACTAGACAGGACCAGACTGGACCGGACTGAAGACCTAAGCTTGTGCCAGTGCACGATTCTGCAGATTGTTGAAGATTGTTGTATACTAGACTAGACTGGATTGGACTACACTGGACTATACTGGACTGGTGACCTAAGCTGTCTGCATGCAAGCTGTACGCATACATCTGTGTATGCGCAAATAAACTCAAGGCAATGCCACAGCATCCCAGTCTCCTGAAGGTTCCTGAATATCCTAATTTCTAACACTATCTACGGTGAGCTTTAGCTAATTACAAATTAATGCTTATAAATGTGCATAATTTAATTAACCACTTGCAAAAATCACAGTTTACATTGTCATGCAATTCATTGTGAACCCTCCCATCCTTCGTCTTCCTTTAAAAGTCTCTATTTGTTGTGTTTTATGACAGGCAGCAGCAGAGTGGCACTGACAAACTGCCTCATCGCGTACACACTCCAATCAATAAACCGACTACTTTGCGAAGATGCCATTGCTTAATTGCGCTGAATAATGTACAATTCACCCCTGACTTTGCCAGTAGGTGATCCATTTGCCTAATCATTCATAATTATGTGTGGCTTAGAGTGCGGGTGCCATGAATAATTCATCTCGTAAATGTCTTTGGGCACAGCTGCCGATGCACGCTGGTTTTTGGAAATGTCAGGGCCTTAGAATGACAGTCTGTTGGGAATGTGAGTTTGAATGTACTGGCTTAAACCCCTACTGGAGTGCCATAACAGGCACAGGGGTTAAGAGCCTTTATAAAGAGTCTTTTCAACAGCAATACCAAAAAGCAAAACAGCGCAATCATATTCACAATAGACTACACTGTACTGCACATCAATACCAGGGACTATGGAGTATGTACGTGAGCATACTAGCAGGAATGCGTAGTGCTAGATTTCTCAGCTCCTTGGGTTGTTTGAGCTCTTTGCTTTAAAGCTGCTTTCACAGATGAACAAAGACGCAGGTGGTCACTTTGTAGTCTTCTTTGCTTTATCTCAATAGAGTATGCACCCTTCTAGCACTCGTTCCTTCTTTGCCTGAGGTAGGAAGATGTTTTGAAGCATGCGAAAGTGCGTTCATTATTGCTTCCACAGGCAGAATAAATTGAGTACAGGTTCCAGTTTCAAACACAGCAGAGAAGATTGCAAATTTACCAAGATATCTACGCTTCAGGCCTCATAATGTAATTTCCCATGTCATGTGGTATTACGCTGCATATTACCATAGGACAGGTTTGATTCCAACTACACCAGTCACTCCCTGAGATCTGTTTCTACATCCGCTAAACGTGTGTCAGCTGGAATCAGTGACCTAAGCTTTTAGCCTTCTGGTTAAGCTAGCGCTACCTCTACAGCTAATTAGTAGAGTAACACCAAGCTGTTTGTGCCAACTTTGCTTGCAGGCTAACAGCGCCACACACCACAGGACATGTTAATACTGCCTAACTGCCGCTCCAGCACTAGTCACTTGACTTCATGCTCTAAACATGTCAGTGGAGCATCAGTTAGAGTCTAAACTGTCCTGTGGTCTATGCTAGCTTGCTAGCCAAACAAGCACAACCAGCTCTACGTTACTGTCCTGGTTAACGTGGTGCTAGAGCAGGGCTTCCAAATCCTGGTCCTAGTTTAGCTCCAATACCAATCCAATACCAAACACACCTGACTTAATTGTACAGCCGGGTGTGTCGGATCTGAACACTCCAGGGTGGCAGCACACACCCCTATGCTAGAGGTAACTTAGCTATTAGGCTAACAGTTTCACACACCACAGGACATGGTTTATCAACAGGTGCTCCACTGACACAAGTTTAGAGGATGAAAGCAAATAATTTTTTATTGTGTTTATTTCCTGATACTCAGTATTACTACTTCTTTCTTACGCACTGCTGCTTTAACAACTGTCGTTTGGTTGATGGCTTTGCGCTACATTATATTAATTGGAAACCATTAGGGATGCACATTTGGAGCCAGTTCAAAACATGACACTGGCCAATTGATAGTTTTCTTTTTGGCAGATCTGGGCTGTAGTTTTATGACCTACTGTATGTGAAGTTGCATCTACATCCAAAAATACCAAAATACTCACTATGCTAAATAGCCAGTTGCCCTTCACTTTTCAGATAGTACCTGATTTAAATCATATTATTGTATAATCAACACTTTTATTTAAGAGGTGTACTATGCCAGTTTGGCCCACTATAGAGCAAAAAAATTGTTTATAATGCAATTTTTAAATAATAAAAAGAACAGGAAATGTGCTAAGCGTGTTTCATGTATTAAATCAGCCCTCACAGTGTGAGCTTTGGATTTAACAAATGCCAGACAAGAATCGGCAATCAGTCACATGGGCTGCAGAGAAATCAGTATTTGAATTGGCCATGATTGGCAATTTATCATGGTTTTTAAATATCCTGGGATATTAGTATTATACTGCCCAATTGTAGGAACAATGGCAATATTGATTCCTTCTGAACAGTGAGATTATTATTTATACAGGTCTTAATTTTCCTGGCAGCACGCCTCAGGTTTATTGTTATATAGAGATGGCGTAGGCTGACATTCATCAATTTACACTCCATTTAGCTTTAGAACATCTTCATTATAGCTCCTACATGTAGCTCTGTAGGTGTTTATCTATCACAGGTAATGACAAAATGTCAAGTACTGAACAACAGCATATCCATATCGCTGTCCAAAGTAAAGCAGGTCTCTTCATTTCTTTAGTTTTTGTTTCCCTGCATCATTTCAGCATGACAGCTGAACTGAAACAGCAGCACAAACTAAAACACAAACACAGACAGAACCACAGACACTCTCCTCCATACACACTCTTCCATACAGACACACACACTGCACGTCCATATGCCTTGTTCAAGGAGCCTGAATCTGCACCTTCAACCCTACAGTGCTCTTCTTCTGAGCATACATGAGTTGGCTGCATCGCTGAGTGATATTTCGGTGGACCGCACACCTCCGTCTGTGAAGAGCAGCCTCTCGCCTCTCTTAAAAGGACTTGCCTTTCCTCAGGCCTAATGTGTATGAAAGCATGGAGGCCAAAAACAATACGAACACACTCCCACACGTGGTACGCATATAGCCAAGGCTGCTCACATAAAGCTCCAAATCCATAAGCCCAGTTCCCTGCTTCCAAAACTTACCAGCCTAACAGGGCTCCACAGTCTCCACCTGTAGCCCTCCCCAAAGTCATGGTGAGACAGAGGGCTCAGGAAGGTAGAGGAGCTTGATTAGCATTTCAGGGCAAAAGCAAATCAAGTGTCTGCTGTTAAATCTACTTCCTCTGGTATGAAAATGTCATTTCCTAATGCTGTTGTCTCATTTACTTTCATACATAATGAAGCCGATCTGGCTGAGGAACTGCAGATTTTCATTTCTACCACATTAAGCAAGCAAACACACAGACTGAAATAGAGTTTACACTTCATTCTCCTTTTATTGTTACCTTGAAGAACACAAATCAATAATGAGCCCTTACTGGATCCAACATAATACAGCAGCATGGTGCTTCTTTTATACAGAGAGCGAGGAAACACAATAGCATACAGAAAGCTCCAGTCCTGCATGCTGATCCACTTAACTACGACCAATGTGGACATTAAGTCGTGTTTCCATCCACTACAGTTATGAGAAGACACTTCAGTTGATGCAGACTACCATAATTAAAGGCTGCAAGGAAACAAGCATGATGGAGAGATTTAACTCCAACAGCGTCTACCGAACGCAAACGCACCAGATACTCCAGACACAGTACGCAGAACCATTTTCAAATCAGTTTTGCATTAGACATTGATAGACACTGATTAAACATTGATGAACATCAAAAGCAGCCTCCGATAAGCTATGCACCATGATGGGATCTGTAGGGGTATTCGTTTCCAGTCTCCAGCCACCTGTGCCCTCTGATAAGGGACATGTGGATGTGTACATGTGTGTATAGTAAAGGGTCATGAGGGTCACTATTTCAGCTTTAGCAGTACTTTAACTTTTTCACCTTGTTCAAGCACAAAAACGTATTTTGCAATATTTGGGTGTTTTTTTTTCCTGGCTTTTCTCAAACATAGACCTTAGACAGATTCGCTGCCTAAAGAAACACAAGCATCTTCAAAATGCCAACTTCAGAGTAGAAGGGAAAAACCTGATGTACTTATGATGTAAGTGAATGGAACCACATTTATTCCCAAACTGGGTTTTTTCCCGTACAACGACGGAGGTTAGCACTGAACTAACATGCTCTGATGCATCATTAAACTGACTAATATGTAAATGACCAATTACCTGGTATATGCGTTACTGCACCTTTAAGAGCCACAAAAGGGGAATGAGAAAAAGACGATGGTGGTGGCTCCGGGCGCGAGGAAGCTAGCCTCGATTTCCTCACTCATTCTCTCAATTTACAGACTTTCTATACCTGTTAGTAAGTTCTTAACTACATGTTAAAGCTCCTAGAGACGTCATTTCTTGTTAGTTTGTGTATTACTTAAGCAAATGCCTTTTGTTTCAGAGAGGTCGGCTGGCGAGTCTCTCTCCCGTTTTCCTTCTCGGCTCGCATTTACTGCTGCAAGCTCGATATATTTTGTGGTGTAACTGGATATTGAGAGGGAAGAACCTCTGTGTGGGGGAGGGGCTTCCAGCGGAAGAACTAGAGTAAGAGAGGGTCAGAGAGCCGAACACATGGATGTTAATAAAAAGACACAGTTGGACTCACGCGAGTGTTTTAAAGACACGACATATTTCTTCATCCATTGCACCTCTTGGTATGTTGAGTGAGGTATGAGCGAGATCGTATTTTGTAGAGTTTGTGAAGTTTGCTTTTGTCTGTCTAACCGCGATAGCGTTAAAGCGGTTTGTCTGTAAAGTCTGTTTTAGGCACGTCGTTTGTATCACAATGTAATGTCATTTGAACTGGTGTAATTGTAGGCACGTAGTTTTGTATTTTCTTGATCTTATAGTTCACGGTGCTCGTGAAAGTGACCAGAAAGCTAAATAAAGCACCCATTTAGAGACTCTGCATTTGTTTCTTGGAGCCCAGGGCTGCTACAAACATCTAAAGTGCGACCGTTTCCCAAAACCATCGGACTTTGCTGGTACCATAGTCGTTTGAACTATGTTGGTATGAACCACTGTAGTTTAAACCACCATGGTTCCAAACGTGTATGGTCTGACTTTCACAGCGGAAAACTCACAAACCTCGTAGCATACGGCCAAAATATGACAATCTGTATACATAATTAAAGTTTGGGCTTCTCATATTTCTTCATATTGTAAACAATAACTTTCCACCACCACTACCAATCATGGAAATAGAAATAATATAACCACAAAATAATTACCAAGAATGAAAATAATAACAATCATAATGTTGATGTTCATTATAAATATAATATTAATGGATAACACTTCTTATAAAAACAGTGGCCCAAAACCAAAATAGAAGAACTATTAGCAATATAAAACAAACTATTCCTGCACTCTGTATGCCAGAGAGGTACAGCTGGATAAATGTGTGACCATGCTGTCACAGTGGTGAATGATACAGTGTCTGATGGATGTGGATTTAAAGATCAGGTGACTTTCTTTTCATTTTTTTCCTGTAATGATAAGGAAATCTCTCAGTGATTAAAAACTGAGTTATTAAAGCACTGTACAGTTTTCCATGTTGTCTTTTATGATTTATGTTTGTAATAAAGACTAACTTGATGACATTTTTTTTCGTACGTCTAGGCTAACATTGCAATGACATTAGTTATAGCAATTAGGTAAATGCAGCTGTACTCCTAAAAACAAATACACACCAGGACATACATTACGAATTACATGCTTACAGCATTTGATGTTCTAAATGCTCGTACTAGAAGATTAGAAGAAGAAATTATTTTAGCTGAGTGCACAGGTCTACTTCTGCTGTGTTCTGCATCACCAGGAACTAAGCTTCTAACCACCTAGAAACCATCTGTGTTGCTTAACAATAGTTCGGACTATGTAAGTTACCAGCGTAGTTACGTAGTTAAGTTATGTAGTGCCAACGTAGTTACGTTCTATATTGCCAACCATGGTTTTGGGAAACACTAAATTACAGCTGTATCATTTCAACTATGTAAACACCCCAGTGCGGGTCAATTCTATTGGTCCGTTCATCATAATGTTTTCACACAGTGTAAGTGGTTTGCAAATGCTGCAGAAAAGTGAAAATGGAGATACATGTTTTTCATTGGACAGAAAGAATATAAATGATGAAGTAAGCCATAGAACTATATAAAAACAATATATGCCTATTGCGATGCGTTTGCATGTAAATTGGACTCAGAATATGGCAATATTTATTGAGCTGCACATAAAGAAGTCTCTAACTATCAGGCTGCCATGACTACCACCGGGGAGTCATAATTCGGCCCAAGACCATAAGAAAATATCAGTAAAGACAGAAGCATGCTGACTTTACGTTAAGGTAAAGTGATATTACAGGGTTTTACTGCAGACGTTCATGGTTTATTTGGCGTGAGATTGACCAAACTTTTTGGGGTGAGATGAACATCTCTTTGCATGCTATCCTGAAACAGGACTGAGCTTAGATGACTTTTTGGTATACAGAAAAACTAAAAATTCTGTGGGACAGGGACAACACACAATTCCTCTTAAATAACATTAGCAGGGATGGACACTCTGCTGTTGGTTATTTGTTGTTTTCCCATTAGCTCTGAGACCCTCCCGTGTCCTTCTATCTCTCTACCAATGAGTAAATTCATGTCTCGGTTAACTCTGGCATCTTTCTCAGCGAGTCTCTCTTTTTCTCTTCCTTAATTCCACTGACAATGTCTACTTCACTGCCCCTGCCATGGTGTCCATACTGGGCATACTGAGCTAGCTTCTTCTTAAAGATATCTGAAGACGCAGTTGTTGGTGTGTAACGTGGTGCCATAAGTGTACTGCAGGTCATGTGTCCAAACCTCCAAAGTCAGATAGTGCTATAGCAGGCGTTCCAGCAGCCATTCTCCCTATTCTAAGTCAGTGTACCAATAAAATGACTTTTTATTGGAAAAGCTGTTATTTTAGTGCAAAGTCGTTACATGATTCTGCTTTTAGAAATACTAACTGCTTTAGATTTATGGCTCCTATCACCACCACTGTAAACAACTCGTTTCTCTAGAAAGAAGCTTTTCACAAACCACTCTGCACTAGAGAACAGTGGGCAGCCCTATCCATGGCACCCAGGGACCAGCTGGGGGTAAGACGCCTTGCTCAAGAGCACTTAAGTCATGTCCTGTCGGTTGAGGGAATCAAACTGGTGACTCTTCAGTCACAAAGCTGGTTCTCTAATCTTCAACCCCACATGACTGTGTTTGGGTCTTACCAATGGACGTGCCATTTTAACCCTTGCAGCTGCAGACTTGTTATTCAGTTATATTAAAACCTACTGTTCAATATCTATTTTCATTATTCTTGGGCCTCCATGTTACAACCATTTAACTTATAGCTCAATAATGTAGTAATAACAGCAAGCGGGTCCACATATGGTGTAAAGGTAAGGGGCTGCCAGCAGACTTTCCTGAACTGAGACCTGGTAGAGGAGATGAGCAATGCTGGCAAAACTGTATTATAAATAATCTCTCACAGCGCATCTGTGACACTGTAGCCAAACATCAGAGCACCTTCATTTCCAGAGTAATCCAGCCTTGACGTAGTGAAGAGATGTACAGGAAGCTCTCTCTGTAAATACTTTGCATTCTATTCAATACTACAAATAATTTGACTGAAATCTATTTCATTTTACACAGAGTTTCCTTATTCTTGTCCACTGGGACCGATTAAGCATTCATTAATCATTAATTAATGGAGTATTTGTCTGTCTATCTGTCTATTGATCTTGACGGCTTTGGCACGGCAGCATGCTGCTGTTTTCTTGCAGAGTGTGTTTGTATAGACGAGCGGGTCCTGGAATCCAAATTTTAATAAGCGCCTGTGTGCGTGCAGTACTGTGAGGCCTTCCGACCCATTTTTAGTTACCCATGCTCATTGTTCATGGTAATTTCAGTATAGAACAGTCTGTGCTTTCGGCCAAATGCTGCATATTTAGAACTGACGGCAGATGCAGACCACACGTCTGTAATGTAAATCAGCCTACTCAGGTTTTTGAGTCTTCTTAATGAGGAAACTGGACTTGTCCTGAATCAGACCGACAGTCTGAGGTCTGAGTGAATGTGCAGTTTGTGGAAAGCCAGTCGCATGCTGCATATATGTGGCCTTTAGAAGGACAGCATGAACACAAGAGCTTTTGCGGGGACTGAAGTGAAGCAGAAAGCTGGAGAATCATCAACTCTGCAACTGACCCATCCATGGGGTGAACGATATGGCAGAAATGCAATATCACAATATTACAAGATGTCTGCAAGAACTGTAAGAAGCTGCATAAGAACAGACTAAGAGAACCTGTAATACCATGGTGGTACAATTAGAAACTGCACTGCACACTGCACAACTTTAACCAGGTCTAATGTTGTGATCACCTGTGAAAAAAAAGGCCATTCCGCACCTCACAGTGGTATGCACTTGATGGCAACATGGCCACACTAATGCTGACCTGGTGACAGCAATACTGGTGAAAACAGATGATTATCAGCTGTGGTTATCAGAGCTTTATAGGAGTAGATTTTTTACTTGGAATTCAATAATGAGAAACAACAGCCTATTAATTTCACAGCAATGGTCAATTGCAAACATTGGGAAAACTAAACTCTTGACAGATCGTTGCACTCAGTTCAGAACATGCCACCAGAATATGCCTTTCAAGGTCTTTTGAGAAAAAATGGAGTATGGAGTAATAATGGAACATTTTCCAGCAAGCACATACCTGGATATTTTTGAAAATGTAAGTTTTCCGTGGGATTTTGATTTTCAACCAAACTTTGAAGTTTGACCAATGCTGAGTTTTGATATCAATCCGTTTTTCATTTCCAACCAACCAGCACTAACACTAATCTGATGTTGGCTCTTGATGTCAGCCCAATGTTGGTTTCATGCTTCAACTTGATTTTCATAGTAAATTAAAATTCATCAAACAATTCTAGACACATCCTCCAGCAATTCTGGACACATCCTCCAACAACTCTGGACACAACAACTCTGGACACACCTTCCAATAACTCTGGACACACCTTCCAACAAATTTGGACACATCCTCCAACAACTCTGGACACACCCTCCAACAACACTGGACACACCTTCCAACAACTTTGGACACATCCTCCAACAACTCTGGACACACCCTCCAACAATTCTGAACACACCCTCCAACAACTCTGGACACACCTTCCAGCAACTTTGGACACAGCCTTTAACATCTTTGGACACATCCTTCATCAACTTTGGACACATCCTCCAACAACTCTGGACACACCTTCCAACAATACTGGACACATCCACCAACAATTCTGGACACACCTTCCAACAATACTGGACACATCCACCAACAATTCTGAACACACCCTCCAACAATTCTGGACACATCCACCAACAACTCTGTATGCATCCACCAACAATTCTGAACACACCCTCCAACAATTCTGGACACATCCACCAACAACTCTGTATGCATCCACCAACAATTCTGAACACACCCTCCAACAATTCTGGACACATCCACCAACAATTCTGAACACATCCACCAACAATTCTGGACACAACCACCAATAATTCTGGAGGTATCCTTCAAAAACTCTGGACACATCTTTGAATGTCAGTTTTCTTGTGAAACCCGACTACATATGGCCAGTCCTGCATTAAACACAATACACGAATGCTAATCATCTCAGAACTTCAAAATACCATTGAATCTCAAATACCACTTTTCTCAGCACCAAAGATCTTAGAGACACAGCAAAATGAAGCTTCTAGCATTTCCTTTTCACATTTTCTCACAGCTGTCAGCACAGCTAGGTTAAAGAGGGGAGGGGTTTCAGTGTGGCTGATTCGGCGCTGTCAGCCTCCGCAGAGGCTAATGTGTGAACGCAGAGTGAGGAAGGAAAAGGTGTGAAGTGGAATGCTTGGTCAGGTGGTTAGACGGTTTGTTGCTTTCACATGCTGAAATGTGTTTAGAGCTACTGCTGTCAGCTAAAGTGGCATCAGCCCACTGCTTCTGTCTCATACTGCACTAAAGCACTGGCCAGTTACTTCACTTTACCTCACCCTTTAAACTGCACGTCCCCATGTTGAGGCCAACACTTCAGGTCCTCACTGCATAGTGTACATGAAACACATACGTTTAGACACAAAGACTGTCCACAGGTGTTTCTGTTCATCATTGCAGTGTGAGGAGACAAGTCATTACTATGGGTCTATAGCTGTCAAGAAGACCCTCCTGGGAAAAAAACTAGATAAGAACATCTGCACCCCAAACAAGAACGATGATGGCGTTCTCCAGCAGAGGAATGGACAGACCACATCTGAGTCCAGGCCTCATTATCACTGAATGTGTTTGGTATTACTATATATTGATTTATCACTCTGCTCAGCTGCCCACCAACGCCAGTACGTGCTGATCTCTGGTTGAACATAGGCTGTGACGTTGGGCGACCACAATTCAATCTCAGGACAGCAGGATGTCAATTTGACTGCCATAGACAGTTATATTTTGTTTGTTTAAAGTTGAAATGGTAAAAAACCACAATCCAATATCTTCCAAACATCAGATGCTAATGTCATGTTTGCATTGAATATCAACATTTAGTTGACAACCCAACGTCTAGTAAATGACATAACCTTAACGCTAATTCAACATGACACTCCAACATTATTTAACGTTAATATTTTGTTGATTTAAAATTGTGGTGCTCTTACTGTTCAAACTGATTTACAGTTCCATGGAAGTGCAATAGATCCTATCAAGTTTAACTCTGTGCATTTTTTGTCATGAGAACAAGTGCTTCACTAGGATTCTGAAATGACTTGATGTTACAGGTCTAACTGCAAACAAATTTGAAACCTGTGTCAGTTATATCTGGCAACTCAACTAATTTCCGCCACTCTGACATCATGTTGTGGAAAGATTGCACACCTTTAATTCGGACTTTCTCCAACAAATCTGGACAAACCATCCATCCAATCTGGAAACATCCTCCAACAATTCTGGACACATCCTCCAACAACTATGGACACACCTTTCAACAACTATGGAAACATCCTCCAACAACTATGGACACATCCTCCAACAACTATGGACACATGCTCCAACAACTATGGACACATGCTCCAACAACTATGGACACATCCTTCAACAACTATGGACACATCCTCCAACAACTATGGACACATCCACCAACAAATCTGGACACATCCTCCAACAACTCTAGACACGTTCTCCGACAACTCTGGACATGTCCTCCAGCAACTCTGGAAACATCCTCCAACAATTCTGGACACATCCACCAACAACTTTTTATGCATCCACCAACAATTCTGAACACACCCTCCAACAACTCTGGAAACATCCACCAACAATTCTGGACACATCCTCCAACCATTCTGGACACATCCACCAGCAATTCTGGACGCATCCTCCAACAATTCTGGACACATCCTCCAACAATTCTGGACACATCCACCAACAATCCTGAACACATCCACCAACAATCTGACGACACATCTCAAACATCTGGACAACATCCTCCAACAACACATCTGGACAACATCCTCCAACAATTCTGACACATCCTACCAACAATTTCTGAGACACACCACCAACAATTCTGGACACATCCACCAACAATCCTGAACACACCTCCAGCATCCTCCAAACAACTCTGGACACATCCTCCAACAATTCTGGACACATCCTCCAACAATTCTGGACACATCCACCAACAATTCTGGACACAGCCACCAATAATTCTGGAGGTATCCTTCAAAAACTCTGGACACATCTTTGAATGTCAGTTTTCTTGTGAAACCCGACTACATATGGCCAGTCCTGCATTAAACACAATACACGAATGCTAATCATCTCAGAACTTCAAAATACCATTGAATCTCAAATACCACTTTTCTCAGCACCAAAGATCTTAGAGACACAGCAAAATGAAGCTTCTAGCATTTCCTTTTCACATTTTCTCACAGCTGTCAGCACAGCTAGGTTGAAGAAGGGAGGAGTTTCAGTGTGGCTGATTCGGCGCTGTCAGCCTCCGCAGAGGCTAATGTGTGAACGCAGAGTGAGGAAGGAAAAAGGTTGGGGGGGCTAGGGAAGTGGAATGCTTGGTCAGGTGGTTAGACGGTTTGTTGCTTTCACATGCTGAAATGGGGAACTGCACTGTTTAGAGCTACTGCTGTCAGCTAAAGTGGCATCAGCCCACTGCTTCTGTCTCATGCTGAACTAAAGCACTGGCCAGTTACTTCACTCTACCTAACCCTTTAAACTGCACGTCCCCATGTTGAGGCCAACACTTCAGGTCCTCACTGCATAGTGTACATGAAACACATACGTTTAGACACAAAGACTGTCCACAGGTGTTTCTGTTCTTCATTGCAGTGTCATTACTATGGGTCTGCAGCTGTCAAGAAGACCCTCCTGGGAAAAGAAACTAGATAAGAACATCTGCACCCCAAACAAGAACGATGATGATGATGTTCTCCAGCAGAGGAATGGACAGACCACTCATTAGTTCAAGAATATGTTTAGGATTAATTGGACCATAAGGTGAAAAGCCAAGAGCAAGTCTCCTGAAAAGAATGGAAGATAAAATAAAAACAATTTATTAAAAACTAAAAAAATAACGTTATATTATCACAAATAAATGTGAGAACATCTTAGAGATGCCATTAAAGGAGAAGGATGGATTACATTTCTGCCTTACCACAGGGTTAAATGAGAATAGAGAATGAAGACATTGGATACAATGCTAGAACAGCAACAGACTGGTTTTAAACATCTCCACAAAGCGACTGACTGATTAAACCAAGTCTATGAAGTTTGCCACAAGGCGTGGGTAACTTACCTGCCTATGTCGTGTCCATATCAGTAAAGTATATTACAGCCATCAGAACGAAAGCTTGTATCTCCACTTTTGTTGTTTTTCAGTTTTGACAAGTTTCTCTTCTCCTATTAAGTCAACATTGTGAATACGCGGTTTTGTTCCGACAGCAGCCATATGACCACTTGTAGTCAACTGAATGACAGGATTGTGATAATGACACTCCATTCATCTGGAATGATGTTCACATTTGAATCAAGCTAATTCAGCATAATAGTTATATTAATGCTTTCCAAAGAAACATGTTCTTCCATAACTGTTCAACCTTATATAATATTAATATTAATTTATTATCACTACTCACTGAACATCTGCAATTGTGGCTGTTGGGTCAGGTACAACGATAAGGTCCTTGCTTAGGTCACAGCTGAGCATGAAACAGGAATCATTCGTATATCTCATGATGTCAAACCTACCCTCCAAGTTTCGTTCCTGTCATTTAGTCCCCTTAGGGTGAACTATATCTGCATCTATCCTTTGACGATGAGTGTACAAGGAAGATGGAAGTAACATATACTTTGGATGAAGCAATATAGGATCTGCAGGTCAGTATCCAACATATTTCATGTTTATATCTGCCAGTGCCGACAGATAAACACGTACAGCAGTTCAGTGTTGATCTGCTCATTGAGAATTTGATAAATACATCTCCCAACTTCTAAGGAACTGTCCAGTGCTGGAATATGTTTAGAGAAAATATCTGCCAAATGATTCCGATATTATGCTGCATCTGGATGTACCACTTACACCAAGAAACAGCTCTGTCTATTAGAGTGAGTCTATTAGAGAGGGAGTTTTTACAGTCCTCTGTAAAGCTTGTTGAAAAGGTGCTTCTACAGAATGCGTTTGGGGGCGGACCATGAGACGTCCAGGCTCCTGACTGAATAATAAGCCTGGTGATGAAGGGTTAAACCATCACAGCACACAATGCCAGCTTGGCTTCGGCCCTGTCCATGGTTCTGAAGTCCTGCAGATTAATGGCATCCACATGACAGGCTGCTATCAGAGAGCGGAGTGCTCATATTAGGATAAGCTGCAGCGCAGTGGAGCATAATGCGATCTGGGCAGGCCGAGTGATTATCGGGGGCATTGATGGGGTTGCTTTACCAAGCCGGGATTTTTTCATTCTGTGTCCTGATGAATCTTCCCCTGTTCTGATTTCACTGCAGGGATTAAACGCCTTTTATATATACTTCCTGTGAGTAGTTAAACATGATAGCTCTCTCTATCAGAGCACTCTGCGGGGCTTTAGATCCCACCCTAACGTTAGCTGGACCGCGCAGTTAGCGCACATGGAGATTACTCGACCTCATGATGTACGGCTGAGGTTAAGCATGTGAAAGGCTTCACTTGACCCCTTTCATACAACAGCTAGGGTAGCCATGTGTTTGCTCTCAGGAAAGGACGACAAAGAAAGCGACAGGATATTCAGAGATCATCCCTTTACAATCTTGAGCAGGTCCTCGACCCCCCTGCCAGCATAGACACATGCCTTTGTTTCCCAGCAGTTCCCACGAGTTTTCCACACGCACCCAGATTTAGAGTCCCTACACATCATCTATCCCTCAACCCACCAGTCCGTTCACCTGTCAGAGGATTCAGAGCTCCCAGGTAACACTAGGAAAGATGGCGAATTAAGAGGAACTGTATTAAGACATATATTGCAAAATTAATATCTACAGTGTTGAATTATGAATTATATGTCAGCGAATTAACACCTGTTGAATGAAGATCTATAGCATTAGAACCTACATTGCTGAATTAAGATCTATAGTGTTGAATTAAGACCTAAAGTATGAAGACCTGTTTATGATCAACAATGCTGAATCAGGACTGTGCTTTAATTAATATAGTGCTGATAAGTATGAAGACCTACAGTATTGAGATAAGGCATGCAGTGCTTAATTAGGACCTATACAGTAGAATTAATATGGATAGTGTTGATTTAAGACGTATGGTATGAAGACCTACAGTGTCGAATGAAGTATTGTGGTGTTGAATGAAGACCTATAGTGTTAAATTAAGACTTACAGTGTTGAATTAAGACCTATAGTATGAAGACCTTTAGTGTTGAATTAAGACTAATAGTATGAAGACCTATAGTATTAAATAAAGACCTATAGTGTTGAATTAAGACTTACAGTGTTGAATTAAGACCTATAGTATGAAGACCTTTAGTGTTGAATGAAGACCTATAGTGTTGAATTAAGACTTACAGTGTTGAATTAATACCTATAGTATGAGGACCTTTAGTGTTGAATTAGGACTTATAGTATGAAGACCTTTAGTGTTGAATGAAGACTTATAGTAGGAAGACCTATAGTATTAAATAAAGACCTATAGTGTTGAATTAATACTTACAGTGTTGAATTAATACCTATAGTATGAAGACCCATAGTGTTGAATGAAGACCTATACTGTTAAATTAAGACCTATAGTATGAAGGCCTTTAGTGTTGAATTAAGACTTATAGTATGAAGACCTATAGTATTGAATAAAGACCTATAGTGTTGAATAAAGACATATAGTGTTGATTTAAGACTTACAGTGTTGAATTAGGACCTATTGTATGAAGACCTACATTCCAATATTGGATCTATAGGGTTAAATAAAAACCTATAGCATTAAGGCCCATGGTGATGTTGAAGACTCAGTAAGTTGAATTAGGAACAACAGAGGGAGATTAAGATCTACAGTGCTGAATTAAGATGTGCAGCATTAAATTAAGACCTGTAGAATCTGAATGACTGCGTTGAATTAAGACCAAAACAGGCAGATTAGGACCTACATTGTTGACTTAATATCTATATCTAGTGCTGAAAAAGCAATAAAACACGCAAGACCTAACGCTTTAAACAAAGACCTATTCTGCTAACACCTATATTACTGAATTAGGATCTATAGTGCTGAATTTAGACCTGTTAAGACATGGTGCTATAGTCCATAGTGTCCAGGTAAACCCCATACTGCTGCATTAGAATATATAATGTTGAAATAGATTTATACCATTGATATACAGCATTAAGGTCTATAATGTGAAGATATGTAGTGCTGATGTAGGACCTGGAATGTTTAATTAAGACGTATATATGGCACTGATATAAGACCTATATTATTAAATTGAGATCTATAGTGCTAAGTCTATAGTGTATAGGTAAGCCCCAGCCTGCAGCATTAAGACATATAATAATATTAATAAAAAGGCTAAATTGATATGCAGCATTAAGACATTCTGTGCTGGATTAAGACCTATAGTGTGATGAGCTGTAGTGTTGAAGGAGGACCTATGATGTTGAATTAAGAAATACAGTGTTGAATTGAGATATATAACACTGAATTAAGACTTGTAGTGCTGAATAAAATGCTACATCATTAATAATGGCTAAATTACGATCTATAGTATTAAATTAAGAAGCATTGTGTTGAATTAACAACTGTTAAGACCTAGTGTTGAATTTAGCTATATAGTGTGAAGAGCTATAATGCTGAAATAAGACCTATAATGTTGAATTACGATCTATAGTGCCTGATGTAAGACAACAGTACAGATGTAATCCTATAGTTTTGAATAAAGACCTACACTGTGAAGACTTATATTATTAAATTATGTTCCTTAGTGCTGATCTGTGATCTGTTAAGACCTACAGAGGTGAGTCTATAGTGCCCATTAACATATAAAGTAAGATATAAATTAAATTAGGATATAAAGCGAGATGTTAATATACATATACAGCTAAACATATTGTAAGGTTTACAGGTATGTAAGGTATTGTGAGCGTGATTGTGTGTGTGTGTGTGTGTGTGTGTGTGTGTGTGTGTGCTATGTATAATGTATATATGTATAATTCCTTACATAATTCCTTGTATGTGTGAACATACATGGCAAATAAAGCTTGGTTCTGATTCCGAGATATGAATTGAGATATACTGTCTTGAAATAAGACATGTAGTATGTATAATAAAGACCTACATTATCAAAACCTACATTGCTGAGTTACGATCTATAGTGTCGAAATAAGAGGTGTGGTATTGAATAAAGACCTGTAATGTTGAATTAAGAGGTGTGGTATTGAATAAGGACCTGTAGTGTTGAATAAGGACCTGTAGCGTTGTATAAGGACCTGTAGTGTTGAATAAGGACCTGTAGTGTTGAATAAAGACCTGTAGTGTTGAATAAGGACCTGTAGTGTTAAATAAGGACGTGTAGTGTTGTATAAGGACCTGTAGTGTTGAATAAGGACCTGTAGTGTTGAATAAAGACCTGTAGTGTTGAATAAGGACCTGTAGTGTTGAATACAGAGATGTAGTTTTGAATAAAGACCTGTAGTGTTGAATAAAGACCTGTAGTGTTGAATAAAGAGCTGTAGTGTTGAATAAAGACATGTAGTGTTGAATAAGGACCTGTAGTGTTGAATGTTGAATAAGGACCTGTAGTGTTGAATAAAGACCTGTAGTGTTGAATGTTGAATAAAGACCTGTAGTGTTGAATGTTGAATAAGGACCTGTAGTGTTGAATGTTGAATAAGGACCTGTAGTGTTGAATAAAGACCTGTAGTGTTGAATGTTGAATAAAGACCTGTAGTGTTGAATGTTGAATAAGGACCTGTAGTGTTAAATAAAGACCTGTAGTGTTTAATAAGGACCTGTAGTGTTGAATGTTGAATAAGGACCTGTAGTGTTGAATGTTGAATAAGGACCTGTAGTGTTGAATAAAGACCTGTAGTGTTGAATGTTGAATAAAGACCTGTAGTGTTGAATGTTGAATAAGGACCTGTAGTGTTGAATAAAGACCTGTAGTGTTGAATAAGGACCTGTAGTGTTGAATAAGGACCTGTAGTGTTGAATAAGGACCTGTAGTGTTGAATAAAGACCTGTAGTATTGAATAAAGACCTGTAGTATTGAATGTTGAATAAAGACCTGTAGTGTTGAATAAGGACCTGCAGTATTGAATAAGGACCTGTAGTGTTGAATAAGGACCTGTAGTGTTGAATAAGGACCTGTAGTGCTGAAATGATGACCTGCAGTATTAAGACCTGTAGAGCATCACTAACACAATATTCACAAAGTCCACTTAAATCCGAAGAGAATCCAGCACTGTGAATTTCCTGCGTCTGAAAGTGATCTCCGATGATCAACCTACCAAGCCACGCTGCCTCACTCCGCTGTGCTGAGCGGTATACCCGTGCTGGAACCACATAAGGAACCATTTTTGCCGAGAGGGATGAAAGAGCGGCTCGTGATCTCTCCTTTATCGATAAAAGTTCAGTTGTGGTGATTCATCGACACGCCTTACGCACGGAGAGGCTCCGGTACAGTAAACTTACTCCTGCCACACACAGACGCGCGCGCGGATACGGAGACTTACCGGGTAGTGCCCGTGTGGGTCATCTCTCTCTCTCTCTCTCTCTCTCTTCCTCTCGCTCCGTGTCTCGCGCTCCCGCCGCCTTCAGCGCTTTTCTCTTCGCGGCTGCTCTCCCGTCCAGACTGCCGAGAGCGAGAGCAGCACGGGCGGGGCGGTGCGTGGCGAGGCGCGCGCGCGGGCACGCGCACGACTGGGTGACGCGGAAAAAAGCGGGAGGAGCAGCCAAAACCCACGCTGAGGGAAAAAAGTGGCAGTTAAATTAATGTTAAATTAAGTGACAACTCAGGTTGTTAGAAGCGCTTAAACGCACATTTAACTACAATACAATCAATTTACAGAGGATGTAGCGTAAATATCTCCTATCTACCCTGATCACACTCGAAGTCCTACGTGGTTCAAGATCGAGTTGTTAGCTAGCAAGCCAAATTGTGTCTGAACTCCTTTAATTCTATGCAGGTTTAAACGTTGGTTTAGGCTGGCGTAGTTGTATAGGTTGACCAGCATCAAAAATGGTGACCAGCCGTCCTGGACTATACTGGTTTTTCTAGCAGGTTTGGAAAACACGGCTCACATGCTCCTGTATTGAACAGGCACTTAAACAGGCAGCAATAATTACCCGGTGTTCACCCTAGCGTGAAACTAACAGGCTATGTTCAAAATCGCATACTACAGTACTATGTACTCCATACTGGCCCCTGTGTGTAGTACACAGTACAGTAACAAGTTTTGACCTACAGTGTAGGATACTAAAACAGTCAAATGACCAGTTACCTGATATTTATCTAACAGCTGTTATCACTAGATACTGTGTCCACTGTTTAGAGTTAGCTGCTGCTAACGCTGCTCGGTTCACTTGAAATACGTTTAACCTAGCTTTTAGCTACCCTCGGCTATGTCACTCTAAACCTGAACCTCTAAAGCGAGTTTATCTTTTATTAAACTTCAGACATGTATATTTTAGCTTTCTGAGGCTCATCCTAATGAAAACATACCGCACTATAATCATTACACTCACGTTTATACTTTGCTCCCCGGTGTTACCCACCACCATTGTCTCTGGCTGAAGCAGGTTGAGAGCTGGTGAGGCCGCAGTGCATGATGGGATGCAGTACACCAGGAAGATAGCTCCCCCTGTATTCTAGAAACTCTGACTGGAGTAGTACACCATCCGGGTATCTCCAGTGCACTACAGACTTTCCATTTGGTCGAATACTGCATACTACGTTTAGGTAGATGTAGTACACGAGTAATAGCTAAGTATAAATGTAAGTATAGTGGTTGCAGTGGGGTATGTTTATCAGAATGCGCTTTAGAAAGGTAAAATATACAGGACTGAAACGTAATAAAAGATAAGCTCGCTTTAGAGGTTCAGTTTTAGAGTGAAATAGCCAAGGGTAGCTAACAGCTAGGCTAGGTGTATCTCAAGTGAATTGAGCAATATTGGCAGCCACTAGCTCTAAACAGTGGATAGCCTACAGTAGTAACAGTTTCATTACAGGAAGTGATACACCATACTGAGCTGGACTCTGAGAGCTGCTTTGGCTTTTACAAAATGCAAACAAATAAACACATTATTTACCAGAATACATTTATTTTTACAGGCTGTTATGACAGTTTTTGGTGTGAACTC
>JAMWET010007621.1:0-29768 GCA_024036415.1 Prochilodus magdalenae | reverse complement strand
ATTTTTCTTTAGGGAACCTAACAGGACACATCCTGCACATTCCAGCTTTAGGGAACCTAACAGGACCAATCCTCACATTCCGGCTTTAGGGAACCTAGCAGGACACATCCTGCACATTCCAGCTTTAGGGAACCTAACAGGGGAACACATTCCTTGCAAAAAAAACAACCATTTCTGTCCTTTACGGGGGGACCTAAGCAGGACACGTCGCACAGTCTGTCTTAGGGGACCTAACAGGAACCCACCATCCTAGTGGAAAGTGTGCGGTTAGAAGTTGTAATCAAGGCCAGCAACTGGAGTGTTGGGCTCCGACTCTGTTGCTGTGTTCAGTAGAAAGAGCATGTTCTGCACTGCAGCTTGTGTAGGATGAATAGGGCCCCCAGGGGCCTTGTGGAGGAAGGCCACTATCACAACATAATGGGGACACAGGTGACACACGACAGACAGGACCGAAGTCCAGCTGAGGGGGGACGGGTGGAAGGGAGCTGGCACAGAGAGGCTTCAGGAATGGAGGCCAGGCCGTGGAGAACAGCGCGGAGGAGGTGATGGTATGACCGATGGCCTTGATAACGTTCCCCATGGTGAAGACACCTGTCAGTGCAGTGGTGTGATAGGCCTGGCAGTTTTTTGATTGGCGGCCCTCCAGCGAATGGCGTTCCGAGCAGGCGCCGGAGGCTTGAATTGGTCAAGGCTGAGATTAGGGTCCCCAGTGGGTAGCCACCTTTCACTGGTGTCTAACAGAAACCGTGTGTGGTAAAGGAGGTGGAAAGTCCCCCCCTCCACCTGCCCTGCCAACAGTGCAGGGACTGATACTTGTACTACTGCCCTCGAATATCCATCCTCTACAGAGAAAAACCGGCTTTTAGTCAACAAAATTAACTCCACCCTGCCCTGTTTAAGGTAGGTAGTAATTTTTTAGGCTCTCTTGCAGATGGCGCTGCACGAAAGATGACAGGGATTATGAAATACCCTGCCGGGGTGTGTAGGTGACGGGATCCAAGAATTGGGAAAGAGGTGCTACAGTTGCAGGGAATAGGTCCTCCGTATCCATGTGGTGGAACAACACTCCAGAGCACGATGTTGAATGATTTGCTAAAAGGAGGGACTTTGCCATTGGGCGTGGCCAAAGGACCATAGTGTGAAGTGAAGTAGGCTGGAATCTGCAGGTGTGTGGAAGCGTATACGGTCCATACGGGGTTACCTACAGCAGTGTGATACAAATCCCATTCTAACAGGGAAATTCCTCCTCGGAAATCTGTGCCAGGGGAAGGCCATCCACCAAAATTCTGTGACCACCTGACCAGTTTATTTGATGTGAGAGTGGTCCTGAACACACTGATGTTTGGCTACATCCAGAAACTCGTCCAGTAACAGGTGCGATCCCAGTCCCAGCTGGTATTTTTTTTGAGTGCTGGTGGAGGTTCCTACATGGTGGTAGGTAGGTTTTTTCAGTTCCCAAGTACATGAAATACATATAGAGTAATGTATATCATTATCATATATATGGTGGTGTAGGTTGACTGGTGGTCAAGTCGGTCTGTTGTGTGGTTTGTAGACATGGAGAAAACCCTGGCTCCCATTCACCAGCAACCCAGAAATGGTAATCCGATGATAATAATATATAATATTAAAATAAATAATAAATAAATAATAATAATACATTTTAATATAATAATAAAAATAACAACAATAACAACAACAAACAATAATAATAATAATAAATATTAAACAACAAATAATTAATAATAATAAATGCAACAACAACAACAACAAAACAACAATAATAACAATAATAATAATAATAATAATAACAGCAATAAAAACAACAATAATAATAATAATAATAATAATAATAATAATAATGATTAATTTGCCTATTAATTTCAATGCACCTTAATGCTATTAGATTGTATTTCATGACTGTATTTTGATTCCTGTTGCATCTTGTACATTACCTCATGATTACCTCCATTAAATTTTAAAACTCATTGCCTCTACTTCCATATCCATAAATAACGTTGTTATAAAGTTGACATTTTAATGGTTGTATTAGCCGTTTATAATTGGCCAGGCTGCCCCCGGCATATGATAAATTAGCAGGTTTGCATTGTATTTGGGTTCGTAAATCGGAAACCCCCCCGCTGCCTCCCACCTCGAGGTATTATTGTTGCTTTGGGACAGGGCTGTCCCAGTCTCCCTCTCGCTGCATGTCATCGCCACAAACCACCCACTAAACCGTTCCTCATACATAATTTATTAACGGCTGTGGTCAACACAGAACCCAGGGAAACAATCAACAGGTCCACCGGCCTTCACACGGGGAGCCATTGGAGTTTTTCCGTCACTTCAGCAAAACAGGGAAACATGCAAAACCAGCCATTCAGAGGCGCTTCCGGGTTCTCCTGCTCGCGCGGCGTGGAGCAGATCCGGGCTGGAGGTGCTCGAAGACCACACAGGAGACATTTCAGGAGGCTTTTCCAGTCTACGGAGAACATGGGCCTCCTAACATCCACCTGGAAGACCTGGTGGACACACCAGCACTGTCCCCGTCAAACAAACAGCACACCAAGCTTTCATCTCGACAGAGCTGAGGGACAGCGGCAACTGCAGCAGTATTTAAGGTGGAACGGGACGATATGGACAGGCAACTGGTGAATTAGGAGCTGACCAATAGCAGCAGAGTGGAAGTGCTGCAGTATTTAAGGTGGAACGGGGAAATATGGACAGGAAACTGGTGAATTAGGAGCTGAAGGATAGCTGCATGATGTAAGAGCTGCACTATTTAAGGTGGAACGGGACAACATGGACAGAATAATGGTGAAATAGGAGCTGAAGAACAACAGCAGAACAGCGCTGCAGTATTTAAGGTGGAACAGGACAATATGGACAGGCAAATGGTGAATAAGTAGATGAAGGACAGCCGCAGAACGTAAGCACCACACTATTTAAGGTGGAACGAGACAACATGGACAGAAAAATGGTGTATTAGTAGCTGAAGGACAACAGCAGAATGTAAGTGCTGCAGTATTTAAGGTGGAACAGGAAAATATGGACAGGCAACTGGTGAATTAGTAGCTGATGAATAGCATCAGAATGTAAGTACGGCACTATTTAAGGTGGAACAGGAAAAAAAACCTTACGTCTGCCAGCCAGAGCTTCAGCACCACATAATTCACGCTTCGGCTTCAAGATAAAAGCTTGTGGTGTGTCCGTTCTGGGCTCCTGTAGAGACATGGCGGTGGTAGTCTCTGCTGGAAGACGAGCCGCTCCTATGTAGACGGGAAGGCTGATTCCAAGCTAACGGGAGCACAACAGTTCGTAGTCACAGGTAATTATACACTGTGTAATCACTGACCCGATAATTCTTCATGATGAGCTGAACCATTTACCGAGGAATCATCACTGTGATGAATCGCTCTGTGAGAGGAGAGTTTAACAGCTCTAGTTACTCAGATCTAAAATATAATATTCATCTCGAGAAATACAAAAAAATGTGTTTCCAGCTAAACCCCATACATCAAGGTCAAACTGCAGAAGCTAACCGAGAACGCTGGCTCTGACGCAGAACACAGAGAAACAGTCACTAAGAATAGACGGTCTTGTTATAATAATGATAATCAGATGAAATTGAATCATTTCCGTCTCCGCGGGAGGACTAACCTGAGACCTGGGGGCACCAAATTTGCAACCTCATTTCCTACACGAGATGTTTCCGGCAGAATATGAAAGCGCCTCTCCGAGTCAGTCGAGGCCGAGGGTGTTGGTTAAATGTCCTGAAAGGCCCTTAACGCTGAGAACGAGCTCAGACGGACAGGAGGGAAAGCTGTCACCGGGAACAGGCTGGGGGGCGCGTTTTCCAGTCGCCAATAACAGCTGTCAGTCCCTCATGCCGGGGCGATGCTACTGTTTGATGACCTTTTTGTCCTTTAATGTTGGGAAGACTTACGGATAAATTGCTGGGGAAGTACGTTTCACTGCACTTAGTGTCACACTGCTCCATTTACTCAAGCTGTAAACATCTGGAAGCTCACTGGATTTGAATATAACAAGGCGCAGGAAAAAAAATCAGACCATGCGCCCAATATAACCTAGATCCACCACCAATCTACAGACATAACCATAAAAATGACTGAACTAATAGAGTTTAGCTACTAAAGTGCATTTCCTAGCTTGTTGCTAGCCGGTTGCTAAGCTGTTGCTGAAAATGAATGGGAGTCTATGGGGCAGGTGCGTTGCAGGTTATATGGGACCTTAAATACATGTTGATTTTGTGAGGCTGCAAAAACCAACACATGGATATACAGTATATCCACCTGTTCAGTTCTCTACGGTTTACCCCCACCCATTCCCTCTGAGTGCTTGAACATGGACTGCTTTTGGAATGAGGTTCAGTACAAGACAACCAATCAGGATTGTGCTCGTTTACATACATCAGTCTCAAAGACACAGGAACAAACACAAATACACACACACATACATACACATACACACACACTCACACACAAATATACACACACACACACACACACTCACTCATACACAAATACACACTCACTCATACACAAATACACACACACACTCATACACAAATACACACACATATACACACACACACACATACACATACACACACACACTCACACACACACAAATACATACACACACACACACACACACACACAAATACATACACACACACACACACACACACACACACTCATACACACAATCATACACACTCACATAAATATACACACACACTCATTCATACACACACATATATACACAAATACATACACACACACATACACACATACATATACACACACATACACACACACACACACAAACGTATACACACACACACACACATATACACACACACACACATACACACACACACACACGCACACACACACACGCGCACACACACACACACTCACACACACACACACATACACACACACACACACAGACACACACATATACACACACACACACACACACACACACACATACATACACACACACACACACACACACACACACACATACATATACAAACACATACACACACACACACACACACACACACACATACACACACACATGCACACACCACACATACACACACACACACACATACACACATATACACACACACACACACATACACACATATACACTGCTCACACTGCAGTTATAAATATGATATGCTTCACTCTAGACTTTCAGAATGTGACAACCAATCAGAGCGGAGTTCACATATCACATGATAAATGCACCTCAGGAAAAATGTAAAACCTGTAGCATGTAAAAACCTTACACTACACCAAACCCATCTCCTGAAGAGCGGGACAGGAGTGTAGTACAGCTGCCCAGCGGCTGTACGAGGGAGATGTTTCCTCGAGGGACTCTCCGGCGCGGCCCGCAAACGCTGCATGCGAGAGGCCCGGCTGCTGAACTGATGAGAATATGGATGGATGCCTGCGGGCTTATGAATGCAGAGCAGGCAGTCGCTGCCTTCATATCACACATCACGGCGGCGGGTCATGTTGGAAAGCTCACGCCTCTCCTTATTGATGCGTCGTACGAAAAAGCCTTTCAGCAAATTAACAACCACTTCATATCTTTATTTCCCGACCCTGCCGCTTTGTTATTGGATTGCCGGAGATTGATTTTCTTGGCAAAACTAGTTTAAAGGATGGATTGAATTAGACGAGACGCTGGTGCAGAAACGTGCGAGCGCTTAGCATCAGATGGGGAAATCCATCTGCTAGCCCCACAAAGCCAATCCTCTAGCCGTAGCGTAGGGCTGGCTGCTTGGCTTGGCTGCGCGCCGGTGTGGAGTGGGTCTGCTCTCTCTGCTAATCTGATCTGCCTCAGACTTGCTGGAATTCCATCGCTGGAGAGCTACTCACATAAAGCATCGTGAGAAGGCCGCCCCCGAGCGTGAAATTCATTTGTGATCTAATGTCAGCGTGCGTCGAAAATGAGCAGGGTTGGGGACCGGGTTAGCGCTCCTGCGGCGGCAAGCGCACCTTCCCCTCCCGTACAGCTCGCTGGTTTTATGCAACGTCTTATTTTGTCCGTCCAGCGTTTTTTTGATTGAATAGTCATGGATTTTTTAAACTACGCTCCATGCGATTCAGTCCGGGGTTTACAGACAGTGATATGCTATCGATCCGGCGCCGTTCCGGCTAGAGATTGTTTTGTGACATGTGGAACCCAAGATTAAATTGCCAGTTTCTCGGTGGAGTCCTGGATCAAGGGGCTGGGGAAGGGTTTGTGTACACTGAGCTTGTGGCTATCTATTTTTAGCCCCACAGAAAAAAAAAAAGCCAAAGAGATTGTTTTTCATTTTCACAAACCCAGACACTCTATCTTGATGGTCTATAGCTTAGCGCAAATTGCTAGCAAACTTCCTGGAGAAACTCATTAGGAACAACTTTAGCATTAGCGTTAGCGTAGTTAGACTGGCCCTGGAGTTACAGCCAGTGCACAGCCGACAACAGCAGCCCAGGCAGTGCTGGGGAGTAATGGAATACGTGCACCGGCAATGTAAGTACCCGTATACAGTCCCAGATACAGGGTAAATGCGGTGTAGTTAGGTGGTACTCAGAATACAGCTACACCGGTGAAATTAATGGACTACATCCGATGGGATTTAATTATTTCACATGCTTACGTAACTACAGGGTTACGAGCAGTGGCTGTATTTCTAATGCCATACTACATACTACCCACATACTAACTCTATACTATATGTAGTATGTAGTCTAGAGTATATGACCAGACTGAAAATCTGTAGAGCATTGGTGATACCAGGATGGTGTTCATTTGTACAGGGAAGTAGCTGAGGGGAGCTAACAGCTAGGCTAACCGTATCTCAGGTGAACTGAGCAGCGTTAGCAGCAGCTAGCTCTAAACAGTGGATACAGTAATAACAGCTCTGAGGTAAATGTGAGGTAACTGGTAACACCTAGCCCAGACAGTGAGGATGCCTACCGGTCTGCTGGGTTGATCAGGTCAGCACCCCACTGCCTGTTCCATGCCACTGCCGGTCCACTCTCGGACCACCTAGATTACTGTCCTATGCACAAGATCTAACTAGCCTCTTACCTCTTTAAACTGATTTGCAATGCACACAGACTTTTATTTTGTAAAATCAACTAAGACGGATATTCCGAGAAAATAAGGATGAGGCCTGACTATTTGTGCTGCACACGGAGGAACTTGTGTTCTGGATTTATCCGTAAAGTGAAACACCCACATGTACACATCCACTAGTGAACATACACACTAGGGGGCAGTGAGCACACTTGCCCAGAGCGGTGGGCAGCCCTATCCTCAGCGCCCGGCAAGCTGTTGGGGGTTAGGTGCCCTGCTTAAGGGCACTTCAGTTGTTACCGTCAGTTTAGAGAATCGAGCCAGAGGCCCTCTGTTCAGTCACAAGGCTGGCTCCCTAACCTCCAGCCCACAACGGCCCAGTTCTATGCCAGAGTAGAAAATGTTGCTGCCACAGATATTATTTACTGAACAAATTCTAACAAACATCAGAGGGAGGAAAAATCAGTCAGCTGAACTGTTTAACTCCTGGCAGGGCACCTAAAAACCGCTGAGCAAACCACTAGTGGTCCACCAGTGGTCCACCAACTTTGCTGTTAGTCAGCCAATAGGGGTCCCCCATCCCCTTGCTATTGGGGAGCTAACCCGAACAGTGCCTAATTCGACTCAAAGTTCTAATTAACTGACCTTGGCTGCCTGTTAGCCTAGCTCCCTGGCTAATTCAAAATAGTATACCGCACTGTTCTGTCCAATCTAACGTGTCTACGATAACACAGATCATATGTATGTGGTAGCCTAGCGCATTAGCCATCATGCCTGCTATAGCGGTGTTGGGCCCATGGTATGGAATTCTGCTCTGTTACATAGTTCAGGAGCAAGTAGGCATTTGACCCGCCTGTTCATTTTTCAGTAAGTCTTTAGGATCTTCTGGACCCTTCGATACCGGACAGATGGCCAGTGAGGGGCGAACAGCACAGCTCCAGTTGTCTGGTGCCAAAAGTGGAGAGTTTTATTCATTGTCCATTTACAGTTTATTAGATGGTTATAATTCTAAACTAACTAATGAATTAATTTAACGGACAAAGTAAGCTTCTCCAGAGAAGCTTAAGTAGACCATACCAAAGTCTTGCATTGTGCAGCATCCTAACATTCCAAACCACTGTTTATAATGGAGGTACGGACACTGGCAGCAACACATCAGCACACAGTGACTTCAAGGACCGTTCGGCTTCTCAAAGCATTGCAGGACACCACGCAGGACTTTTCCTTTCCTGTATTAAAGCTATACTGCGACACAAACATAGGAGACCCCATTTATCTACAATGTACACAGATAGAGGCAGCCAGTCTTTTAGATACACAGGCCTGTTAATGCTAACGGCCTGTTAGCTAATCTTAGCGTAGCTAAGTTACTAGCCTTAGTAAACAGCTGGTAAACAGTCAGTCTATGAGTAGGTAACTGATGCCATGCATAATCAGAAATGCTAACCACTCAGTCTCATTCAGTTCACGCCAGTAGAACGTAGAGATAAACATGAACCTGGCCTCAGCTCCCGCTTCCACACGAGTCACTGGCTGTACACAATTCCTGGAGAATTCCGTTTTGATTGCGCAGAGAGATTGAGAGTGGGTTTGGTGTGCGATGGTTCCGATGGTCTAAGCAGTGGTGGTGGTGATGGAAACCAGGGTTCTATATGTCTACAACCCAGATGTAGACCCCCTGTCTTCTATCTAAACCACCAGTGAACCTACACGTGTCTTACCAGTGTTTATATGGAATGTTGATGAAGGGAAAATCTGGAGAGCCTCGTAATAATACGAATTCTTTGGGGGACTGTTTTTTGGCCCCACAGCATGTACCCCCCCGCCAAAACCCAGACACCAGGCAGCGTATTCCTAACCATTTCATGTAATAACTTTCTGTGTGGGAGCTTTCAGAGCCCCAAATTCTTCAGACGTCCAGTTCCCTTCACCCCCCTAAGCTAGTGTCTCGAGAAGGCCGCGTTGAACAACTGAATTGGGCAGAAAGTTTGGTGGGCTTCCTCTGTAAACTCCACAGAAGTGTCTCCGCTAAAAAAAAGTCAATCAAAGTGTCTCGGCAGGTCGCCTCGCCCATCTGCCCTAGCTGATCATTTCCTCTCTAATATCCTCGGCCCTCTTTCAGCCGGGCTGCTGGCTCTGCTGATGGAAACGGCTGCCGGGTCCGGCTCCCCCGGGAGCACAGAACAAACCCCAGCCACCACTTTGGAGGGATGTGTGGTGATATAAAGTGAGCCGTGCAGCCTAACTGGCAGTTTGCGTCTCGTCGCTCCTCAGGCGAATAAATTAGCAATTCAAAGCGCGGCCCGGGGCCTGCGGTGTTTATGCGAGTGTCCAGTGTGATGAAGGTTCACATTTGTATCCTGTCAGCGCTCTGTCAGTCACTTCATACTGCCCCAGCAATCTCTGCTCAAAGCCAGCGATACATTCACTCCATCTCTCATTTCCAATGCGTCCCAACACGAGCAAACGTTAGCCTAGCATTTAGCCAATGTACAGAGCCGAAGTCAACACGGACCTCTGCTTCCGAATGCCGCTTCCATGCATCGATTTTAAGAAAGGAAAGAGACATGGGCAGACAAAAGGGGGAAGTCTGGCAACGTAGCCTCCCCTCCGTTCCCCCGAAGCTACTGTAAGCTTGGTAAGAGGAGCGGCTAAACCCACACGTCGCGGTATAGGATCGATGAACCTAATTAGCACATCTAAAGTGGCCACAGTAGAAATCAGATTATGAGATTATATTTCTCAGCCGCTCTGATCAATGGGTTGTTTGAAGTGTTGTCTTATTAACGCCTCAGTAGTTCTCACTCAGCAAACTTGCTAATGATGGCCGCTCCCTCAGGGCCGCGGAGAATCTCCCCTACGCTCTTTTGCCTCCATCATTACTCACACTAACACAATACGCCAATACCAATCGGAGCTTTGACTGCCTGGCGTGGAGCTGAGAGTTTGTTATTACACCATTATACTACCATCTACCTTCCAAACCTTCAGAAAGCTATAGGTTAGTGAGGAATCTAGTTCAACCCCCTCACAACACCAACAGCCTCCACCCCAACACCTCTTATATGTACAGCTTATAGCTGACACTCTATCCAGAGCAACTTACAACGTTGATGAAATTACAGGTAGGCCAGTGTAGCGTTAGAAGTCTTCTCCAGGGACTCTTACGGGTGTAGCACAGTATAGTAACCTGGGAACTGAACCCCGGTCTCCCACATGGGGTGGTAGGTGGCAGGTAGTGGTGTTGTCTGTAGTGTCACACCATTAACACTGGTGTGTTAATATGGCATTGGCACCCCTCATACCCCAACACTGCACCCTAACACCTCATTATCATAAAACCGAAGCTTGAACGAGTCATGATAGGGACCTTAAGATTTGTGTCACATGTGTACCGGGACTATGTTATAGAAAGGACTTCCACCCACAGTGGACAGGGCAGGGGCCCTGCCCACTGATCATGACTGGCGGCGTCTGCTAAAACTGTCCGTGTGAACAGACAAGAGACCCTGGCAGAAATCACATCCACATTCAACGCCCCCCACACGCCTATCAACGTTCTGTAACTTCCTTAGGATATGGGAACCGAAGACCCACAGGACAGCCTCTGGACACACCACAACACCGCACACACGCCGCCTCACCTGGGCTCATGAGGTTGCTAACTGGACCGTAGAGGACTGCCAACATGAGGCGTGGTCCAATGAGACACGGTACCAACAATTTGATGGTAGGGTTTGTGTGCATGAAGCCATGGACATCAGTTGTCAGCAAAGCACTGTGCAGGCTGTTGATGGCACCATACTGGTATGGGTGTGTTTTCATGCCATGGGTTGGATCCAGTGGTCCGCCTAAACAAGTAATTGACCAGTGCCCACCATGTTTCACTGCTTGGTGACCATTTGCAGCCTTCATGGACATCATGTACCCCAACAGTGATGGGATATACCAGCAAGGTAGTGCCCTCTGCAATCAGGCCCACGTTGTTCAAAACGGGTTCACTTTCCACCCAACTCTGGGAATCTGGGAAGGCTGGGTGCACCTACAGGGCCACCCAGAGGCAGCCTATGGCAGCTTTAGTAAGTTAAAGAATTAGATTTTGATTCAAAAACTCTAAATAGTTAAATAGAGGGTCTTGGACCCCTTATGACTCCCTGCACTTCATACCTTGCTCACAAGTCCTTTGCTTTGAAGGGCCCACATCATGGAAAAATGAATTTTCCTTCCGTTACGATTCCAGGAACCGAGCAGTTTTAGGAGCCCTCTTGTCCTTGGAACATGCCCAGCATCAGCTACAAAGCAGGACGAGAAGCTACAGACCGTGTGTGAGGCAGAGACACATTTAAACACTGTCCCCAGAACCCTGCATCTCACTGCCGCTAGAGGTGAAGGCTGAGACCACATGGGTAAAGTGCTTCAGAGGTTTCTCCAGATGTCCAGAGCTGCATTAAAGAAGATCTGGACAGCCTTTACAGTGCTTAAAGCGACTCCAGGCGTGGTTTGCGGAGAGCAGAGAGAATGCAAAATGATCAGCCATCCACATGCATTCTAATCTCCGTGACTTTCCACGCTAAAGCTGATAAACTGCATTAGAGTGAGCTTAATGCGCAGGGACTGGGCGCCGGCCAGCTGAAGTTCGGGGTGACGTTGGGGATATGACTCAAACTCTGACAGGAACGCACCAATCAGCCTGATATATTACAGCCCTGTCTCCATCAACAAACTCCGGCAGCGCACCGAGCGAGAGCCGACACCAGAAGCTGATCTTTTCTCAACCTTGGTTCTCCGCGCCTGGAATTAATGGAGAGAAACCGGGCAGCCGGACTCGCCATTTCTCCGTTTGACAAGGTGCTTATAGCGGAGAGTATTGAATCAACATCGAACATCTTTTCTACAGTGTGTGGACGGAAAACGGGGAAAAACAACAATGGAAAAGTATGTCTGTGATTCAGGTGTCGACTTTCCATAACAGGCGGGGTCATTCGGCAGCTGGGCTATGCAGAGTCAGGGAAGACTCTGCCAAACTTTTGAATCATCGTGTTTCCCTGCAAGAGCATCTTGGAAAACCAAGAAAACAGAAAGGTATGTCTGTGATGCAGTGCTGAAACAGGTGTCAACTTTCCGACAATGCAATCAGAAGATACACTGCTTAACATTCAAATCATGGTGTTCCCTGCAAGAGCATCTGGAAAAAGCATGGCAAAGCATGTCCGTGATTTGGTGTCAACATTCCGTAACAGGTGGGATAACTCGGCAGTTATCCCACTCCCTCTATGCTTTTGGAAGTGACGTCTCTATGCGGTCAGAAGATACTCTGGTTAACATCCAAATCATGGTTTTACCTGCAAGAGCATCTGGAAAACCACGGAAAAGAATGTTCATGATTCAGTGCCGAATGGGAGTGGGATTTTCCGTAACGAATGGGACGTTCCGTAACAGGTGGGATTATTCGGTGGGCCGTATATACAATCAAAAGATACACTGCTTAACATTCAAATCACAGTGTTCCCTGCAAGAGCATCTGGAAAAAGCATGGCAAAGCATGTCCGGGATTCAGTGTCGAACTGGTGTTGACTTTCCGTAACAGGTGGGATAACTCGGCAGTCCTTCTATGCTTTCGGAAGTGACTCCGCTTAACATTTAAAAACATGGTGTTCCCTGCAAGAGCATCTGGAAAACCATGAAAGAGAATGTCTGTGATACGGTACCGCACGATTGTCGACTTTCCATAACAGGTGGGATAATTCGGTGGTCTGTCCATGCAGTCGGAAGGTACTCTGCTCAACATTTGAATCATGATGCCCTCTGTAAGAGCACCTGGAAAAGGCATTGCAAAGCATGTCCGTGATTCAGTGCCGGATTGGTGTCGCCTTTCCGTAACAGGTGGGATCACTCGGCAGTCCGTCTATGTGTTCGGAAGAGACCCCGCTTAACATTCGCACCATAGCGCTCCCGCCAAGTTTTAAAGAAGAAATGTCAGGTCATTATAGATAGCAGTTTTTGCCCCCCCCCCCCCCCCCAGTAAGCGCCTCCCACCCCCCCAAAAGCAAGTTGGTTAGCCGCCGCCACCGGCGCCAGCCCTCGCCCCTTTTACCCCCCCCCTTGAATGCCCCCCCCCCTGTCAATGTCCAATGAATACCCCCCCCAGAGAAATCTTGATTACCCACCAGACGCAGCCAAAGGGTGGAGCGACATCCTTGGAATAATTGCGGCTCGTTTCTTTTCCCGGCCTTCCCTGGGCACGGCAAAAGCAAAGTTTTTTCCACCCCACCCCTCGCTTCTTTTACAAGTTCTTGAGCCTGTCATGTCAGGGTCAGTGTCTAATCACGTAGGGGGCTTGATCAAAGCGTCTGCAGCGAGTGAGAGAACACACAGCCTAATTTCTCACAGGCACCGGATTAATCCTCTCCACTGACAGCGCAAGCCCCCCGCTCGCCCCCATCCCCTCCCACCCTCAGTAAAGCCCACAGCTGACTCACTCCGAATCCTGACAGGTCCTGCACCTGTGCTAATCAGAAAGATTAAATATACGGGGGGAATTGGGACCCCTGCACTCGCTCTCTCTCTCTCTTTCAGCAGATAAAAGATGGGGAGTAAAGCGCAGCCTCTCTCTCCGTCTCTGAGGTGAACGATCAAAAGATCTGCGTGTTGCTGGTCGTGGAGGCACCGCCTGAAAAACGCACCCCCTTTAAATCCTGGCGCCGTGTGTTACCCAGAGCACGTGCTCTTTCATCTCACCCTGCAAACTGTGTATCTCTGTGAAGAGAGACCACCACAACCAGACACCCACCCACCCAACAAACACTACGGTGTGGCAAGCCTTGCTATAAGCCCTGCAGGTACATACGTTTGAGTGCCGCTGGTGAAGTGGCATGTTGTTAAGTTTACAGGGAACAAAAACGGCATCCACTGGAGTGATCAAGGTGGTAGTAAACACATCCTGCACGAGGTGATGGGATCCATGGGACGTCTCGGTATGGAGCTGTAGAGGTTCCTAATGGAGTCCTGTGATAATCCATCCCATGCAGCTTGAACATCCTCACACAGTTCCTGCAGATGGTGCGGTAGGGGTGGAGGTGGAGGGACACCAGGCCTTCTGGATGTGTGACACCAAACCGTTCATCTTGGTGCTGACCACGGTGCCTCCACACACGGATTCGTTGGGCGTCTCCACCAAGACTAAAGCGGGACTCGTCACTGAAGATGACCCGCTGCCATTCTGAGTCCCTCCAGGACAGTCTGGTACGACACCACTGCAGTCTTTGGTGACGGTGACGTGGTGTTCGGCAGTTGTAGACTGGAGGTTTTGTAGCCGTGTGCTGGAGAGTGGGTGGTTGTAGGCAGTCATGGGCTGGAGACTGAGCTGGAGATTGGGCAGTCGTGGGCTTGGGGTTGGACAAATGTGGCCTGGAGGTTAGGCTTTCATAGACTGGAGGTTGGGCAGTCATGGGCCAGAGGTGAGGCAGTTGTGGTCTAGAGATTGGGTAACCAGTCATACGACCAAAAGGTTGCCGCTTCAATCCCCTGAACTGACAGGACACAACTACTGCCCTGGATAAGGCTACAACTCTGGGCAAGTTTGCTCACTGCCCCCTAATGCGTGTGTTCACTAGTGCACATGTGGGGGCAACAAACTGGTCAGATAAGTGGTTTAACTGACTACTGGATTTTTGAAAATTGGATTTTTGGACGTATTTAGGCCACTTACTCATTAAGAATGTTTCCTAAACTTTAACCATGTCTCTGACTCTGAGAAGCTATATGTGCCGAAACATTCCATGGATAATTCCCATTCACTCACCGACAACTTTAAACTCTACACAGCATCGGACAACAATGAAACGCAGCCCACCAGCAGTCCGGCTGCTGTATTGGTATTAAATTGAAGTGGTGCTGGAGGGGCAGCAGGTGGGGGGCGTTTCAAGCACACCATTACGCTCCATCCGTGCCCCATGGTGCCCGCCTCCGAATCAAGATGGGAGAGGGAGAGTGATGATATTGGCTCTGCTATGTACATAGCTCATAACCACTTGAGGAAACAGGAAAGAAGTTTCTCTGGACGTCACGCTGTGTGGAATAATTTCTCCAGACGATGGAGGAGTGAAGGAGCTGATGGAATGTTCCTGGTATGTCTTCCATGTCCACTTTCGATTATGCAAAAGAATTTAAAAGGAAAAGAAGCAGGAAGTCGGGTGCTAGAGTGGACGGAGCGCAGCCTCAGCCAGCACGGCCCGGCTGCTTTCAGGTTGCTGCTCCACTGAGCATACACACTTATCTGCGAGGGAGAAAATCAAGGGTAATTGCATGTTCATGCAACAGATAACGCAGACCGCCGAACAGCGGGAGACAGAGGGATGGCTGCTGCCAAGTTTTTCTCCGGCAGTCTGTCTCCAACTCGCTCCGCTAAGTATCCTCCAGATTAGTCTGTTCACAAGCTCCATGTGGCTCAATAGGAACATCTCTTCCTTTGTTTGCAGCCATCACAAGAGGATCCTGTTAACTCACGTGGATTATTCCTGACTATTCCTGAAATCCAACTGGAGGGGCAGATCGTAAACGTGTAGCGTGTTTGTAGGTAGAAGAGGACGTGCTGGATGGAGATGTTACTGAACTATAGAATCTAGAACCCCTGACCATTTGTGTTTGCACACACAGGAATTTCACCTCTGCATTTTAAACCCATCCGTGCAGTGAAACACCCATATTCACACTAGGGGGCAGTGAGCACACCTGCCCAGAGTAGCAGGCACCCCTATCTAGAGCACCCAGGGAGCAGTTAGAGCTTGATTTTCCCATCAGTTTAGGGAATCAGTAGTTGGGCTGTTGAGTGCTGGAGGTTGGGCAGTTGTGGGCATTCGTAAGCTGGAGGCTGGACTGGAGGTTGGGCTGTCGTAGTCGGGAGACCAGGCTGTTCGTTGGGCAATCATGTGCTGGAGGTTCAGCAATTGTGAACTGGAAGCTAAGCAGTTGTAGACTGGAGGTTTTATAGCTGTGTGCTGGAGATTGGGCGGTTGTGGGCAGTCATGGGCTGCAAGTTGGGCACCCATAGGCAATCATGGGCTGGAGGTTGGGCAGTCATGGTCTAGAAGTTAGGCAGTCATGGGCTGGAGGTTAAGCAGTCATAGACTGGAGGATGAGCAGTGGTGTGTAGAGATTGGGCAGTTGTGGGCAGTCACAGGCTGCAGGTTGGGCAGTCGTGGTCTGGAAGTGAAGCAGTCGTGGTCTTGGGGTTGGACAGTTGTGGGCTGCAGGTTAAGCAGTTGTAGACTGCAGGATGGGCTGTTGTGGGCAGCCATGTGCTGGATGTTGGGCCGTCGTTGTCTAGAAGTTAGGCAGTAATGGATTTGTGGTAGTACAGTTGTGGGCTAGAGTCATAGACTGGAGGATGGAGGATGTACTAGAGATTGGGCAGTCGTGGGCAGTCATGGGCTTAAGGTTGGACAATTGTGGGCTGGAAGTTAGGCTTTCATAGACTGGAGGCTGGGCAGTCATGGGCTAGAGGTGAGGCAGTTGTGGTCTAGAGATTGGGTAACCAGTCATACGACCAAAAGGTTGCCGCTTCAATCCCCTGAACTGACAGGACACAACTACTGCCCTGGATAAGGCTACAACTGGGCAAGTTTGCTCCCTGCCCCCTAATGCGTGTGTTCACTAGTGCACATGTGGGGGCAACAAACTGGTCAGATAAGTGGTTTAACTGATAACCGGTTCTAGAAAATTGGATTTTTGGACGCATTTAGGCCACTTACCGGAACAATCCTGCACATAATCCAATAAACAAACAGCGTTTAAACTCCAAAACATCACTTAATAAACATCGGCATGCTACATCAGCTGACAAAACCACAATCTAGTTCACTTCCAGGTTTGGAAAACCGACACCGGGAACCACTGCATCAACCGAGGCTAAGACTACTACAGTTCCATGGCTGCGGGAAAGGGTTAAACGTCACCACCAACTGTTCGAGGGGTTAATTTGAGTCGTACCCCACCTTATTGGAATGTCAAAGCCGGAAACAGGCTTTATTGATGACTGTGGCGTGGTGGGGGGTGGTGGGGGTCTGATATCAACAAGCTCATTCTGTTCGGAGTGCGGAGCTGATAGCCATACAAAATGGCAACGTGTTGCTATTCCGTCGGCGCGGCATGTATGTTTAATTCATTGTTGCAATAACGCTCGGCCTGTTCCATATTCCAGACAGGCGGCCCGCCGCGGCCCCCCATTCTGTTCTGGTATTTCACACCTTTTTGTCTGCAATTCCTCACACCCCTGTTGTAATGATATGCTAATCCTGGGCGACTTATTCCGCTGTTTGGGTTGGAAACTCTTTTATTTATGCAACATCCGTGTTCCTTTTGAGTCTACAGAGATCAAGCTCTGCTCCTACAAACAGACCTGCTGCAAGCGAATTCATACAGGCAGAGAGAGAGAGAGAGAGAGAGAGAGAGAGAGAGAGAGAGAGAGAGAGAGGCATGGTGAAAGGTGACCTCTTCTGAGCTTCATTACACCTGCTGTGTTGCTGCCTTTTAATGTATAATCTACGGCTTTTCAGCTCCATTCCACCGACTGCATCTGGCAGGCTTTCATTATTCATTCTGAAGCAGTAAAATAATAAAAGAAGACGCGGCGCTCCGATTGCACAGGTACGCTTTAATTGGCGTGGAAGATTGAGAAATCCTTGAGTCGAATGGTCTGCAATAAACACACGTGCTGGAGACTTCCTGCTCTGACCCTAGTTCACATGTTCGTTCCTGAAACACCTGAGCCAGGTAAGCTGACATGGGATAGAGCCTGTGCTGTAGGTTGGGCAGTCGTGGGCTGGAGGCTTGGCTGGAGTTTGGGCAGTCGTGGGCCTGAGGTAAGGCAGTCATGGGCTAGTGGCTGGGCTCAAGTTTGGGCAATCATGGGGTGAGGTTGGATGGTCATGGGCAGTCGTGAGCTGGGCTGGAGGCTGCGCAGTCATCGGTTGGAGTTTGGGCAGTTGTGGAGAAGTCATGGGCTGGTGGCTGTGCTCAAGGCTGGGCAGTCATGGGCAGTCGTGAGTTGGAGGTTGGGCAGTCGTGGGCTGGAGGCTTGGCTGGAGTTTGGGCAGTCGTGGGCTGGAGGCTTGGCTGGAGTTTGGGCAGTCGTGGGCTGGAGGTAGGCAGTCAAAAGCAGTTGGGCAGTTGTGGGCAGTCGTGAGTTGGAGGTTGAGCTGGAGGTTGGGCTGTCGTGGGCCTGAGGTAAGGCAGTCATGGGCTAGTGGCTGGGCTCAAGTTTGGGCAATCATGGGGTGAGGTCGGATGGTCATGGGCAGTCGTGAGCTGGAGGCTGGGCTGGAGGCTGCGCAGTCATCGGTTGGAGTTTGGGCAGTTGTGGAGAAGTCATGGGCTGGTGGCTGTGCTCAAGGCTGGGCAGTCATGGGCAATCATGAGTTGGGGGTTGGGCAGTCATAAGCAGTTGGGCAGTTGTGGGCAGTCATGAGTTGGAGGTTGGGCAGTCATAAGCAGTTAGGGAGATTGGGCAGTTGTGGGCAGTCATAAATTGGAGGTTGGGCTGGAGGTTGGGATTCGTGGGCCTGAGGTAGGGCAGTCATGGGCTGGAGGTTGGGCTGGCGGTTGATCAGTCATGGGCTGGAGAGATGAGGCGGTCATGGGTGAAGGTTAGGGAACTAGCCTTGAGACCAGGAAGTAGATATTTCAATTTCATAAACTGACAGCACATGGCTGAACTACTGTATTACATTTAAACCAATATAAAAACCCAGGCTTTTGTTTACCTCTAGGAAGATCACTGTTTCTATTAGCTAATTCTGAATTTGATACCTGCAACACCTAGCCTAGCACGTCAGCTGTTCTATACCTTTCATTCTAGTTTTGACTACATTGTCATCTCCTACTATGTGTGGCTTGATGTTCACCAATCAGAGGACAGAGCTTCTATTACAGCTGGCAGATGGAGCATTGAGCCACAGATCACATATATCACAAGAACACATGTCCAGAATTAAACAGAGCTAGGAACATGCTAACAAAACGCTAACGGCTAATCACTGACAACTAACAGTTCACCACAACTGAAGTTCAAACCACATCTGTTAACATGCGTTACCTCAAGTTCTCTTTGAAGAATAGACAGTCCATCCTGTCTTCTTCCTGAACCACCAGGAACGTCGCTTTAACCCTCTTCCCCTTTTCCTTTAGGATAACACAAAACTTTCCATAAAACACACAGTGATTCGATACCCGTGATTTGTGACAGTTTTCTTGACCCATACGACCCGCCTCCTAGTAACTCACATAGGAACACCCACAATGATTGGTTGGCCTCTAACTTGGCCACCAACCAAAGTGACCCCCAACGGCCATAAACCGATAGCAATGTGCTTACCTAATCTGACCCAGTGATCATCAATAACACCGTATAGTCTGATCCTGGCATTAGAGGTGGACGTCTGGTTCCATTCACCCCCACTGTGAACAGTTCTGGCTCATTAGGCTTCCCCAGAGTGCGTTTGGTGTTTACATCTCAGGCGTTAACTCAAGCCGAAACTTTGCACATTCATCGGTGCATGTTTGTGTTCTTGTCACTCAAACTCAAACGAAGGTCAGCTTAATTAACTGAAGGGCTCGACTGGGTCTGCTAGACACAGAACCATGTGTGGTGCATAAAGTCAGTAGGACCGGGACTGGGAACCTGCAACACTGCAGCTGCGGGAAAGGGGCCGGTTGGGTAAAAAACCCATTACCACCCCACAGCACACGTGGGTCTAGCGGGAGCAGGCTACAATAACACACATCTGTGCCCATATACACATCTGGACGGGGCCGGAGGCCCTCAGCGGCTCGAGGTCAGAGGGTTTCCTAATTTAGCAGCCGGAGCAGCTGGTTGAACACGAGGCCGGCCAGCGAGGGACAGACGCAATCTAACAGAGCGTCCAGCTCACTGTGGCAGCCTCGTCTGAAGCCAGAGTAACAGCTTCTCCACTCACACCACACTCACTCACAGAGAGCACGGAAAAGGAGGAAAGCTCCTAACGCGGTGTTAACACAGTGGCTGATTGACGACGTTATGGTTATTATGAGAATCCGATAAGCTGGGCTGGGGTTATGTTCATTTAAAATCAGCTCCCCACTCACTGACCATATTAGGGACAATCTAGTTAGGTGTACAGGTACAGACTTAGTGCCCATCTGTTTTCTTTGTCTTCTCTCTGTGTACTGTATTAACCTGGTTTCTTCAAAGGTCCAGGACCCCCCCCACAGGACCACCACAGAGCAGGAATGATGTGGGTGTTGGGACATTCACACAAATCCAGTGACACTGACGTGGTGGTGGTGTGTTAGTGTGGGTGTTGATGTTGTGAGTGGAGCAGACACAGCAGTGCTGCTGGAGTGTTGAGACACTGTGTCCACTCACTGTCCACTCTATTAGACACTCCTACCTTGCTGGTCCACCTTGTAGATGGACAGTCAGAGACGATAGCTCATCTGCTGCTGCACAGTGCAGTGTTGGTCATCCTCTAGTCCTTCATCAGTGGGCACAGGACGCTGCCCCACAGGACACTGCCCACAGGACGCTGCTCCACAGGACCCTGCCCACAGGATGCTGCCCACAGGACACTGCTCCACAGGACGCTGCCCACAGGACACTCCCCACAGGACGCTGCCCACAGGACGCTGCTCCACAGGACCCTGCCCACAGGATGCTGCCCACAGGACACTGCTCCACAGGACGCTGCCCACAGGATGCTGCCCACAGGATACTGCTCCACAGGATGCTGCCCACAGGACGCTGCTTCACAGGACGCTGCCCACAGGACACTGCTCCACAGGACACTGCCCACAGGATGCTGCCCACAGGACGCTGCCCACAGAATGCTGCCCACAGGATGCTGCTCCACAGGATGCTGCTCCACAGGACCCTGCCCACAGGATACTGCTCCACGGGACGCTGCTGGCTTGATGGTTTTGGTAGGTGGACGATTCTCAGTCCAGTAGTGACACTGAGGTGTCCAGCAGCACCGCTGTATCTGATCCACTCACACCAGCACCACACACACTAACACACCACCACCACGTCAGTGTCACTGCAGTGCTCAGAATGATCCACCACTCACATCATACCTGCTCTGTGGTGGTCCTGTGGGGGTCCTGACCATTGACGGAGAAACAGATGAACTGCAGTCTGGAACTGTGGAACTACAGTGTCCCCCATATGGCCTGAGCACTGTATGACCTCATACAGTGCTCACGGAGTGGATGTCTTGGAGGAGTGCTTCACTGGTCTCCTCATGCAGAGACTGCAGGCAGGGTAGTGGGCGGAGTTTGGAAAGAGCAGAGGACTGAATGCTATTTGCATAATCATGCATATTCATAGATATTTGGATTCTTAGGCATAACAATAATACCTAAAAGGTGTAGTTTGGTTATATTCCGCCCGTGCGCTCCATTTAAAAGGGATCTGAATATAAAACGAGCGTTAATGCCTCCTTAACCGCGTGAAGGGCAGGCTGTGAAGGTCACTGAGGGAGAACAGAGCCCTGAGAGGAACAGTCTCATTTCCAACACCAGTTCCTGAGCAAGACGAACAACACACTGTTCAACACCATACGGAGACGCCTCGATACAACACATACAGCAGCATCTCAGTACAGTACTGATATAGTACTCATATAGCATACTACATACTACAGGTGTACTAGACTTACACCTGGATGGTGTTCTACTCCAGTCAGATGTTCTAGTGTACAGGTGGAGCTATCTTCATGGTGTACTGCATCCCATCATGCACTGCTGCCTCACCAGCTCTCAGCCTACTCAGCCATATGGATAATATGTTAGTTATTATACGAAGACGTAAGGGAGTGCAACATGCTGCATGATGGACCCACCCAGAAGAGAAGGTGGGAGCAGAGTGTGCAGGAAGTAAGATGTTGGGAAGGAAGATAAAGGTGACCCCCCACTCACCCCCCCCCCCCCCCCCCACCCCACACAATGGTGATAAAATTTAAGACTGATATGATCAATATTTATTGAGCTACACACAACATAACAGAAGTCTGTCTCTCAGTAATGGGGTCGGCTCCAGTGTTTGCTAACCCAACACGCCATAACAAGAAAAACAGAGAACGAGATAAAACGACGTCTCGGTATGGACTGTATAGGTTTTTTTCCTGATGGTGTTCCTGTGCTAATCACATCCCATGACCAGCTTGAACATCCTCACTCAACAGTTCCTCGCAGATTGGTGCGGTAGGGGGGAGGTTGGAGGGACACCCAGGCCCTGTCTGGAACACGTGGACAGCAAACGAATCATGTCTTGTGCCCTGACCACGGTGCCTCCACAACCACGGATTCGTTGGGTGTCTCGTCTACCAAGGACTAAAGGCGGGACTTTCGTCACTTAATGGGATGACCCCGCTGCCAGTCTGAGTCCACTCCATGAACAGTCTGGTACGACACCACTGCAGTCCTTTTGGTGACGGTGACGTGGTGTTTAAGTGACAGTACGTGGTAACGGTCCTGTGTGCATGTAGTCCTGGCGTGGTGAGGGGCCGTCTGGCCATGGTGCTATAAGCCTAACAGGAAGGACTCAATGGAGGACAACACTGCTCGCTGAGTGTTGGGTCAGTCCTTTCTGGGGTCACCATTCACGTTACCGACCAAGGTGTTCATTCCTGGCCAGTCGGTTCCTCCGGGTGCAAGCTGTTCCTTTGGATGAGTGTACAATAAAAGCAAACAAGCGTTTCAAATCCGAACTGCTTTTGCGCAGCCAGCACTTTAAACACGCGAAGGAGAGCGGGAATGAACAGTAGTTTGCGAGAGCGAGAAGAAAAAGGAAATAAAGGAATGAGACTCCGGTCGCTATCACCCGCAGAAGCCGAAGCGTGGTGCTCAGTTCCCCTCCTTCTCCCCCGGGAGCTCATAAATAAGGCTGCATTTATATGCCCTGGGAGGGGAAAACCACGGGCCAAAGCTAGGCATTACCCAGCCCCGGCGAAGCCCTGCTCTCGCCCGCCATCGATCTGACCGAGTGTTAATAATCGCGGACGATCAAGCTTCCTCTTCCTGCTGGATCAAATGTCAGCACAAATTTCAGATTGCTTCCCTGAGACAGCGCGCCAACTTATCTTGGGATTCAACTTTAATATAGGTTATTGAGCGGCACAAGCCTTTAGGAAGCAGGGCAATATTTCAAGATATTGACAATCAAAAAAACACAATATCCACACAGGAGGACTTTCCTCATTAGCATACATCAGGAACAAACAGAAATTAATCTTCCGGCCACGGGTCGGCCCCAACGTCCAGCGTCCGTGATGGAGGGTCGGTCAGGGTTTCGCGGCCGAGGAGGGATGATATAAATTGGTTAACCTTGTATAAGTTCGGACAGACGACGTAATCAATCATTACCCCTCCTTACTACTTCCCTCCGAAAGAAAAATAAATAAAACAAATAAATACAAACGAATAAACCAACACTGGGGCTTCTCGCATGGCATTCCGTGCTGTGCCGTCTACCCTGCCCAGGCTGGATGCCCGTGCTTTGGACACTGGTCTGCCAGGGCTTTGAGTCTGTCAGAGAACAGCAGGGGCAAATGTCACATCCAGAACACCATCAGAACACGCTAGACTGATCTGAGGACAGTCCCCAGGGTTCTTACGCAGAGCGGTGTGGATGGAAGGCCCTGCTGAGATCAGGACATTCACCAGACCCCACATGTTTCAGATACCTTACCGGTTCCCTGAGAACGCTGGTGTGGTTCTGTGTATCCAACACCATGGAACCGGATTCTGTGTGTCACGTTCCAATTGCTCGAACTAGAACACTAGAACTAGAACACTAGAACCAGAACAACTGGGACAGATTTTCTCTACAGATAAAACTCAGCCGTGAGCGAGCAGAAATCGTCCACCTCACCTTCTCCTGTAGCGCTCACACAGACCGAGGAGCCCCCGGTTTGTCCTGACCTCCGACAGGCATGCTGGAGTACGCTGTAGGCCCTCGCACGTCTCAGCAGAAGCTTTCCCGGGGTACTGTTCCACTCTGGTCTGGATACATCGGTCCACAGACGGAGCAGGGTGCTTCCGCCGGATGCTGCAGCCTCCTGGTGCCTCTAAAGGACCTGCAGCTCTGTATCCACTATCCCCTCACTCAGCTGGAGCATCACCTGACACACCTCTACACACACTGCTATGTACACTACTGGACAGTCCCAGACAGTTCTAGACCCTATAGAACGTTCTATAAACGTCTTCTGGAGAGTTCTCACAGTTCCAGAAGGTTCTTGAAGTCTACTCAGCGCTGAATGTACCCCAGATGTTCTGGATAATAAAGAACCCTTCAGAACATCATTATCCTGGGCACCTGTATAAAAACTGCTTTCTAGACTACAGGACAGTCCCAGATGGTTCTAGACAGTTCTCTTGAATGCTACTCAGCACTGAATGCATCCCACATGTTCTAGATAATAGGACGTGGAGACTGGATGCAAACGAGAAACAAAACATGATGACTTAAACACAAGATACAAAAAACCAACTGACATACACACCTGTACATGTTGGGAGGTGTTCTCTTGTGATTGAGGCTGAACACTGGCCAGTGTGCTCAGGAAGTATGATGGTGGAATGTCTAGACTGGGCTCCTGTTGGGCAAACGTGCAGGCCATTTGCCAGAACCCTCCAGAACCATTTCCTAGAACCAATTCTGGGCCTGATGGCACTGTGCGCCATCTTGCTGGGGAGTTCCATTATCGGTGGGGTACATGAAGGGGGTACAACCCATGCCATAAGAACACACCCCACACCAGTATGGAACCACCACCAGCCTGCACGGTGTCTTGTTGACCACTGGGGTCCATGGCTAACGAGAGACACCTGGGAAGGGGCGGAGCCAGAAACAGGTGAGGGGCCTGACAAGAGGGCGGAGACAGGAAGAGCACACGACCAAAACAAACAGAGGCACATGGAACAGAGTGACAGACAGCACATGGACATGACAAGACAGAAACAGGAAGCTGGATAAAACAGAAACATGAACAGGACAGGGCAGGGTGTGACAGTCACCCTGAGTTTCACTCTGTTCTTAGCACTGCCTCATGTATAGAGGGTTTTTCACCACCCGGGTTTCCACCATGCTGCCACTGCCCCATTCCTCCACGACTTACATGATCTTTTCCCACACCCTGCCCACTTCCCTCCACCGTTACTACTACGTTTGACCATCCACTGTCTACTTCCCTCCCTCCTGATTTATTCATCACCCCCGCTATGAACTTGCTTCTCCTTGTTTGTTAAAGGTTTTTTCCCCCCACTGTTGAATCGCCCCTCAATCCAACCGGCTTTTCAGTCATTTCAGCAACCACTTCTATCATCCTTTTCATTTTTTTCTTTTTTTCTTTTTCTTCCGACCCCTACGATTCTGGTTTTTCTAGACAGCTTGATTCTCGAGTGGGCGGAGCGGTAAGTTTTTTCGCCGCCTTACTCTAAAGAGGCTGGGACACCCGTAAACGAGTTTCGGCTGAGATTGTTTTTTTCCCAGAAGATTTCTCCTGTCTGTTCCCCTTTTTTTTTGGCCTACCCGAGTGCCGACCGGAATTCCCCTTTAATCGAAGCCGCAAAAAAGGCTTTACATGGGAAGTCTCCACATTATTACTGCCTATCTGTGGCAACCCAGTTGTCATCTTCTCCGTTGGCACTACTGACGCGCCTCCCAGACGACTGCCCTCTGCCTTCAATCACTTGGCCACGCCGACCGTCAGCCACCTCATCTTAGGAAACTATGGACCCTCTGCTGGGTAAACACTTCAATTGAGCTGAAGCGGTCCTTTTTTTCCGACCCCCCGAAGCGTCTCATCCCTTTTTCTCCTTGTTATCCGCACCTCCCCAGCACCGAGGACGACACTTGAAGTTCAGGAGTGTAGCCGGACACAGGCTGTTACGAAGGCTCTCGGACAGATATGAAAATACTCAGAGGACTTTAAAAGCTCGACGGAGACCGGCAGAGGGGAGCATTTATTAGGCAGGGAGGGTAAACGACACACTGCTACCTCCTGACTTCTTGGTGGAGATTGGGAAGCTTGTGGAACTTACACCGACCTACGTCATGTCTGAGATCAGGGTGGAGGTGGAGGTCAAGCGATGGTTACTTCGGGGGGACGGCCTTGGAACGGCACACCTGTACAAGTTGGGAGTGAGGTGTTCTCTTTGATTGAGATTGAACACTGGCCAGTGTGCTTATGGTATGATGGTGGAAGTCCTGACTGGCCCTCCTGTGGGCAAACGTGCAGGCCATTCGCCTAGAACCCTCCAGAACCATCTAGAACCTTAAATTCTGGGCTGATGGCCACTGGCACCATCTCCTGGACGAGAAAAAAAGTAAAAGTTAAGGATTTAAAGATCCTCGTTAAGGAGGTTCAGTTAGAGGAAAGGGAGAAGAATAGAGAAGGAAAGGAAGGGAAGGTAAGCCAGAAGGAGGAAGCCCCCTCTTTTTCCCTCTCCCCTTTAGAGGAGAGAGCCTGGAGGGGTTGCACGCCTTAGGACGTTGGAGAGGGATTCAGCCATCATTTTGAACTTTTTCCCTCCCCTTTTTTTTTGAAGTTACAGTTACTTATATTCGTTACGTACTTGGAAGGAGGGGGGTGCTGGAGAAAAGGGGGGGGGGGGAGGAGCAGAGGGAGAGAAGAAGGAACGTCCCATTCTCAGGGGGTACAAACCCATGACATAAGAAACACAGCTCACACAGTGTATTGGAACCACACCAGCCTGCACGGTGCTTGTTGAACCATGGGTCCATGGCTTCATAAGGCTGTGCCACACAACCAAAAACCATTGCATCAGCCCCAAACAACTGGACGTGGACTCACCAGACCCGGGCGCCAGCCTCTCTAAGACCCAATTAGCAACATCACGAGCCCCAGGTCAGACACTATGTGGGGGTCCGGTGGTGTAACAGAGCTCTCTGGTGGGTCTTCAACTCCCGTATCCCATGCGGGGGAGTTAAGGAACGTGTTGTGGAATGTGGGTTCTGCCAGGAGTCGGCTCGTCTGTTTCCACGAACGGTTGTAGCCAGACCCGATAGTCACTAATCCACTGAGGCACACGTGGGTCGTGCTAACAGATCTTGTCTATTACACAGCCCCCCGGGGGCGGCAATACTCTGTCTCATCTTTTGTGTTCCTCAGCATGGATCAGATCGCTCTCCACCCTAAATGGTACTCGGATCACTCACCGTCCACACACCACGGTACCCCGCCCCACATCCCCACTGTGTGTTCTCTTCCCTAGGGCCCCTGGACAGACTCTAGAACCGGCCACGCTTATTTATAATTGTACCGGGTCAGCACTCTAAAGGGGCCACTGTAAGGAGAAGACCCCCTCCTTTTTTCTTTTTCCAACCGACCAATATCAATAAAAAAATCCAATATATATATTATTACGTCCTGTCCAGTTCAAGAGAGGAGGGGGGGGCGGGGGGTTTACACTTTGTTTTTTTTTTCTCATAGATACAGGCGCACAGCACCCTTCCCCCCCCACCCCCCCCTCTTGCCCTGCGCACCTCCCGTCTCCTGATCATCACCACCACCTAAGACTGTGTGGACGCGATTTTTTTAGATAGACCATGTCACTGGAAAACGGAGTTGGATGTTGACACGTCTCACCAGGTACGGAGGGGAAAGTCAAAGCTCCCAAAGGCAGCCATGCCTGATTCACTGATGTCAGGATACAAGCTTAGTTTTGGAAAACTGAAAAATTTTAGTTTTTAAAAATTGATTATTTGGGCATGCTTTACTAAAAGTACATTCATATTACTTTTAATACTAATAACACATAATTTAAAATCAACAATAACACCTAACAAAGTATGTGCTGTTACAGTTTTACACACTTAACAATTTAATGACATGGTTCTTGTTGTTTGGGAATTTCATTTTTTTTTAGATCAGTTTTCCCCAAACTGTTATTACCCCCATTGTTGTTACTAATGGGTTTTGATTTTTGTTGTTTTCTTTCTTTTTTCTTACTTTTCTTTCGTTTTTTGTTTTTTTTTTTTTTTCTGTTTTTTTTTTTTTTTTTTTTTGTTTTTTTTTTTTGTTTTTTGTCTTTTTCAGCCCCCCCTTCTCTTTTTCCTTTTTTCCCCCCCGTTTTTTTTTTCCTTTTTTTTTTTTTTTTTTTTTTTTAGCTTTTTTTTTTTTTTTTTTTTGTTTTTTTTGTTTTTTTTTTTTTTTTTTTTTTTTTTTTGTTTTCAACAAACACTTCTTTTTTTTTTTTTTTTTTTTTTTTTTTTTTTTTTTTTTTTTTTTTTTTCTTTTTTTTTTCTTTTTTTTTTTTTTTTTTTTTTTTTTTTTTTTTTGTTTTTTTTGTTTTTAGGTCATTTGGTTTTGTTTGATTTTGTTTTTTGAATTTGTTTTTTTTTTTTGTTTTGTTTTTTGATTTTTTTTTTTTTTTTTTTTCATTTTTTTTTTGTTTTTGATATTTTTTTTTTTTTTTCATTTTGGATTTTGTTTTGGCTGATGGATTCAGGAGGATTTTGTGATATTTTTTATTATATTTTTTAATTATACTATTTAATTTTTTTTTTTACTTTTTATTACTGTTTTATTTTTTTCAACTGAAGAAAAACAAAAAAAAAAAAAAAAAAAAAAAAAAAAATTTGTTTTTTTTTATTAAAAAAAAAAAAAAAAAAAAAACACTGGCTTTTTTTTTTTTTTATTTTTTTTGTTTTTTTTTTTTTTTGTTTTTATAATTTTAATTTTTAAACACATATAAATATATTCTAAAAACTGCTTGTGGAAATCAGGACACTTTTAATAAATACTGACAATAGTGTAATGAAAACGATAAAAACTAGTTAATAAAATGCTTACAGAGGCACTTACCCTCGTTGTAATTTTATCACCCCACCACTGTTACTCCCCTCCAAATCATATTCCAACAACAGTCTCCTTACCCTCATACATCCTAACCCGAGGAACATATTAATAGAAATACTGACTCCGCATTTAGATTTAATTCACTCGTGCAGTGGTTGAGTTGAATAGAAAATAAATATGGATATTTAATTTAGAGATAATAATTATTTATTTAATTACACATACTGATCGATCCAAATTTCTAAAAACCAATACTTTTTTGAAACGTCTAGTGCTTTTTTTCTAGGTCCATATTAAAACCAAAAAAATATTTTTACTATTTACTTATGTGCGTATTCAATAGTTATTCTGTGATGGGGAATTTTTTCCATTAAAGGTCTATTTAATTATCGAGTGATATTTATATTTTTAGTTTCATATTCTCATTTTTTAAAACTGCGTAAGGCTCATAGTAAACACCGTTTATGTCCAGATGTTTTGTGATTTTTTGTGAAGGTCAGTGATATTCTATATATATTATATATATATATATATATATTAAATTTGGCCTACAAAAAAAAAAATGACCCTAAAGTAAGTACCTCAAAAATGAATTATTTAAATGATCTATAAAAAAAATAAAATAATCTTTCATTATTTACCACAAGATATCAGCTGCCTGAACAGAAGAATCATTTCTTTGCCAAAATAGAATTTTGTTCCAGGTATTAATGTTCCAACATTACTGGGGCTCGGGCAGGCTTACACAACAAAATCCTTTTGAATCTTGTGGTTACCCCAATTAAACCACCATTATACCCC
>JAMWET010007620.1:0-19762 GCA_024036415.1 Prochilodus magdalenae | reverse complement strand
GCAAAGAAATTAATGCAGTGTTAATCAACAACAGCTGCGTGCAATCGGTTATAAAAAAAAATACATACTCAAAGATCTTGCCCCAGCCAAAATTTTAATCAAGCCCTGAAATAACATAAAAACTCGATGTGCAGATCAAACGATAAACTTCAATCAAAAGGTTAATTTTATATAAAAAGCTGCGATTTAATATACTTCTTAATTCTTAACCTTTAATTAAACATTTGTAGTTTAATTTGTATAAAAAGATTCATAACTGATCAATTTGTGAGTCAAAATCACAGAATTTCATTATATTACTAGCGATAAACATTGGTCAAAGAAATACATTTTCCTCAGTATACATTTGAACTCCTCTAGTTTCCTCTTTCCTCCAAACCATCTCCTTCTCTTTAATGATAGTAGTGAAAAACTGATATATTTGCTTTGTTGCCCTGAAAAGTAATACATCTGAAATGAAAATAAACCTGTAGTTAGAACTAAAAATCTGAGCTCCCAATAAAATCAAACGAGAAAAATAGTGCTGTAAAACACAGATCACTGAATAACTTTCTGTATTATATGTTGTGATGACTGTTTAATGTTGGGTATATTTGTTCATTTCCTGTCTTGTCCTGCCCGTATGTTCTTTATCGTTTCGGGGGTCTCGGTCGTTACCGGAGTCCAATGTGTTTTTGTTGTGCTTCCATTTATTTTCGGTTTATAGCGCCTCCTGTCTCTCTCTGCCCTCTTGCACACATTGCCCCTCACCTGTCCCAAGTTTGTGCTTAGCTCCGGCCCCCCCTGCCAAGGTGTTTCCTTTTGGTAGCCCTGGTTCTGTATTTAGGACTCTCCCTGTTGTTGCCCTTATAGTGTTAGCTTAGGGCTTTGTAGTGATTGTGTTCGTGTTGGGGTTCTATATGTATTCTCCGCGTTCCTTGTTATTCTAAGGTCGTGTTTCGGTTTCTTATTGTTCTCAGTCTTTATTGTCATTTTATTTATGTTAACCAGGTGTAGGTACATGTGTAAAGACTTGAACATGCACCTATCACCTCGTCTCGTCAACTATGTCCCAATGTTCAAATTGATTGGAGATAAATTTTTGCTGGAACTACTTGAAAATACTGCGATATAAGTAAAAAAAATCATACAATGGATCAGTGGTGATATTTTAATTCTGAATAATGTGCAACTAAGCTAGAAATTGTTCTCTACTAATTTCATGAATATTAATATTGTATGAAATGAAAGTTTTGATCAGAAAGATTGAACCATACCAAAATATTCTAGGATGCCCCGATTGCCGAATTCACAATTAGATGCACAGTTAGATGTAGTGATTGTAGTTCTCTGCCCTGTGGTACAAATTGGTAATTCTACAATGTGTTTAAGTACAGAAAACTGTCTATCAAAGCAGTGCAAATCTGACCATGGGTTGTTCATCCAAGTGGTGTACAAAATATTTATTTGTTCTCTAAAATATAAAATAAGGACATACCGGCTCCCGTGCAATATCATCAGATAAAATAAATATTTAAAATCTGATAAATCGATCATGGTTTCCCTCCTTATCTTGGAAAGATATTTATTACTACAAAACCTAACATCATCTACCATAATGATATATTATTTTATCTGTGATGAAGAATAATGTAGAAAACTACCTTACAATTCCGATTCATGGTCATATTTCATAAAAACATTAACATTCTTGGCTCATAAGCAGATCCTCTTATCCAGAATGACATTACAAAACTGTTCTTGTAGATGGCAGTGGAACATATACAGCGATCATAGATAGTATCATAATAATATTACAGTTTTTTACAAGTTATTTGAAGTTTGCGAAAAAAAACTAGTTTTCGGGGGGGACGGGAGGCTGAGTTTATGAAAGGAATTGTCTCACACATTTTTTTAACAAAAGTGTTAAATTAAATATGTCTCAATAAAAATTCATTAAAGTTTATGAATTTAGGTCGTAATAGTAATTAATTTTTTTCTTTCATTATTTATTCATTTTAGACATAACATGGTGTATTTTCATGTGAGATGGACAGATGTATAATATTGGGGTCATAGCACAGCAAGATGCATTACTACTTTCCACCATAAATTATGAGAGGAAAATGGTTGGTCCGTTAAAAAGCGAAAATGAAGGTGGATTTATATTACCTATTGAGAATGAAAAATTGGGCGCCCTAAAATGAACCTTGGGGGCTGAACACAAGCATGTTACTTTGCATTACATCGTCCTGTGTTTTACGAAGTTATCAGATTAGCAATACTTTGGTTTTATCGTGGGTCTCTATTCCCAGCACCAGAATGAGAATTGTCCATTCTCATAGTTATTCAAGATTTGCCTTCAATATAGATGTCAACAAGGGATAATGTAAAAACTGTAAAATCTTTTAGTTATTTAGAATTTGGATCACTGTAGTACAAATAGAAAAAATATGGCCCTAAAAACAACTAGAAAACGAATACTTTCATAGTATAATTTTTTTTACTTATTCTGTGATCACATAACATATTCAATTATTTAATTATTGGTTGAATTAAACTTCATAACTAGATTAGTCAGAGTGAATTTCAGGTATATTCATTCATATTTTGAATTCTTTACAATTTTAAAACATCTAGAAAGTATAAACTACTTATTTTACCTTCAGCTGTTGCCTGCTTCTCTTTAATAAAGTGAACTGTTTTAAGTTTCTTACAGAGCTTTTATTTCAGCATTTAGAAGTATTTACTGGATGTTTAACAAAACTTAGAAAGAGTAGAACATTTTAACACTCAAGTCTCCAACAACAAACAGAACCTACTGTAAAAACACAACTACTGATAGCTGTTGATGGTAAATAATGAATATTAATAATAATAGTAATAAAAGTATTTAATCTGTCATGTGTTTGTAAATAATATTACACTGTAAGAATAATAAAAGCATATTCATTTAAGAGGTTCTCTGACTCTTCAGTTTCAGTATGACTACACTCAAGAGTCTCAAGGTTTGTGTTAAATCTGGTGACATTAAATCTTGAAGTACTTGGATGAAAGCATTTCTGTCAGTGTAGAACACAGATCAACAAAAAAACTAAATAACACTACTTTCTAAAACTTCAGAAATAAAGTGATCAGTGCTAATTGGCTGCTGGTGTTCCTCAAGGTTCCATTTTATTCATAATATAGTCTGACCCTTCTAGTTTACTTTGCACCAAACACAGCATTTCGTAATTATGGTGTTAAAGTAATGATTGCATGATAGAAGTGATGAAGTTCTATTATAATACGTAAGTCTGTGTGTGAAAAACATTAAAGAATTTAAACCACATTAATATTAAAAACAGAAACAACAGTTTCATTTCGCGAATGTAGTGTATTTGGACGATGATTTTAACCATAAAATGACTTAGCAAAGAACAGAGTTTTTTGGAAATTTCAAGAAAGTCGTTTTTTTTTCAACTTAACATTTTCTTCACTTATATATGATTTTTAATTTAATTTCATGTGGAAACAATATGAATATAATGACATTCAGAAAACTCAATTGGCCACATGAGAGTGTTAATGTATATACTGATAAAATATTTGGTTAGGATCTGTCAAATCTAAAATCTAATTTTAAATAATTTTGTTTATATTAATACAAATTTTTGCATGAGCAAAGTACTTTTCTTAATTAAATAATATTCAGCTCCATATAACACCAATTACAATACGCCTTCTTTCTCATTTTCATCTCTGATAATTACATCATAATTTCATTTACATCAGACTTCATTCATTTCTGGTTTTATGAAAGTGGTAGGGGCACTGATAACTGGAGTAATATTTCAGATTTCAGAGTCATTTCAAATTCACTAGACTTTATCAAAATGATTTAAAGACTAAAAAGATACTTCTGGATGAATGTAAAAATTAATAAGTCTTCATAAATTACTTTGTATCATTTTATATTACCCAGTGTGTGTTCCACATATATGTATTTTACTGATTCATTATTTCTTTTAGATTTCATTAAAATAAGTTAGTTTTAGATTATTCCTAAATTTATAACCACTAAAAAATTTGCCGTTCTTACTTTAGACTCCACTGCCTGCTTCCGGACCTCCTTGGAGTGGAGATTTTTGTTAAATTCTATAACTTTACCAGAGTATTTTAAGCATTTCAGTGCTTTTGGGATAGATAGATAGATAGATAGATAGATAGATAGATAGATAGATAGATAGATAGATAGATAGATAGATACTTGGAAAAAAAACTTGAAGTTCCAATTTTAGAAATTTTTAGTTTTGGCAAAATTTGAAGATACCTTGTGCATTTTACATTGTGGATTCATTTTATGATGAATGGACTGAACCGAATGGGCCTGAATGACTTGTAAAAAAGTCAGGACACATTGACTTCCATTCACTGAGCAGTAGTTATCTTTCTCCTGTAAAGTTATCATTTTGGAGATGAAAAGATTAGGCAAATTACTGTTTATATTTTTCAGTTTTTAAAGACTACAACATCAACTTATTCTCTACAAACAGATCCTACTGTAACCACATAACCACACTCTACATCTGACCATTAAAGGAGATTAACAAACTCAGAGCCTCACTAACTCAGTAAGGTGTTAGAGTAACTGGTTGGTTTAGAGGCTCCGCCCTCTAGTTCTAAATATCAGACAGAACAGACGTATGAATGATTATCACTCAGTTTCAGCTGAAGGTAGAATTTAGTACCAACAGAACAATAATGAAAGGAAATAAAAGAACAGAAATGAATGAAATAGGCCCTACAATGGAACCCTGAGGAACCCAAGTGGAGATGTGTGCTGAGGAAGATATATCCAGTCTGAACAACCTTAATTCTGTTTTCAGATCCGCACCCAGAGTCCAGAGGGTCCTCCCTTTAGATACACATACTAGACAGTGGACACTAGAGCCCAGCTTTAATCCCAGACGGCCACACCGATGAGTGTCCAGGTGTATATAAGTCCCGGTAGGACAGGGTTCAGACACTGAGCTACAGTGAAGGAGCATCCAGATCATCTCCACACACTGTAGCAACATGGAGCCCACAGCCTCTCTCTACATCCTAGCCCTGCTGCTGCTCGGCCTCTCCCAGGCCGTCCCTCTCACGGAGCCTCAGCACGTGGACATCACAGCAGCCATTCTGACCACCAACACGGGTCAGATAACCTGCTGACTCTACTGGTACTAGATCAATATTCATTTAGTAAGATTCTGCTGCTCCTAATCAAATCTCCATTTCCATCTGTGTATGAAGGATCCAGTGAACTGTTGGTGGAGGGAGACATAGTCATACCAAGGACCAGGAACGCTCTGGCCTGTCCCGACAACAACTGCTTCTGGAAGAAGTCCTGGACTGGCCTAGTGCAGGTGCCTTACACACTGAGCGCTGATTTCAGTAAGTAGAAGCTCATTCTTCAGATTTTACATTCATCATTATCTGATTTATTAATGCTAATATCTGATTATTTATTCCCTTGCTACTTCACAGCCTTCTCCGACAGGTCCGTCATCGCCGGCGCCATGGCCACCTTCCACAGCAAGACCTGCGTTCGCTTTGTTTCCAGAACCAATGAGACGGACTATCTCAGCATTGAGAACAGAGATGGGTGAGAGCAGCTGGACCCGAACATCTGAAGGAGCGCTTTTAGAGCAGACTCTGCTCCTGGTTTAATGTACCACTGTGTCCATAGCTTTACTTCAGTGATGTGGACAATCTCCATCCCTCTCCTCTCAGGTGCTACTCTCCAGTGGGCAGATCAGGGGGTAAGCAGGTGGTCTCCCTCAACAGGAACGGGCTGCGTGTTTCCGCGGCACCGGCATCGTCCAGCACGAGCTGAACCACGCGCTGGGGTTTGTCTACCACGAGCAGACCAGGACCGTGGACCGCGACCGCTTACGTGAGGATCAACTGGGGGAGAACATCTCACCCACAATGCAGTACAACTTCAACAGGGAGAACACCAACAACCTCAACACACCGTAACGACTAACTCCTCCGTGATGCACTATGGGAAAAAACGGCTTTCTCCATCAACGGGCTGGACACCATCACTCCTATTCCTGATGCATCAGTGCAGATCGGACAGAGAGTGGACCTGTCCGCCATCGACATCCTGAGGCTCAACACTCTCTACAAGTGCTGAGGTTCTCCCCATGCTGTGGCTCCTTTAGAACCAATCACAGATCCTCTGTATGTGTATCTGAATGTGCTGTGATGGTGTAAGAGCTGATTGTGGATGCAGTTATTAAATAAGGTCATGTGTCATGTGGTTGTGAAATATGGAAGAACATCGTCCAATAAAAGCAGATTCAATTCACAGGTTATTTTTGAGTCCATACTTTCACTTACGCTACAATCAAAACTCTACACATCTGCAGTTTGACAGCTTTACTGTTGATATCTAGTGAAGGTACATCTTCACATTCTTGGAGAGGAACATTCTGGTCCATGTTGAATAGAGATCCACCGAAACCAAAATATCTCTACAATTAGAAATTTGGAAACAGAGTGACCAATACTTTACAGCTGCTGGTGTTCCTCAAGGTTCCACTTTAGGCCCAGTTTTATTCTCAGGACATTTAAACCCCTCTAGTTTTCTTTTGTACAATCGTTAAGTTTCCTCTGATTTTGATGGTGTAAAGTGATGATTGCTGTATCACCGTAATATTATAGGTCTGCTTTTGAAATGTAAATAAACAAGTTCTGACTGGTCATTTAAATCACAGACCACAGATAAATCTGCATTTATTTGTATAGAGTGTATATTAGAATTTTTAAAGAATTTTTGAGATTAAAAAAAACTTAAAAACAGAATGTAGTATAACAATAACAATGCAAATAACATTATTTTCAAGTTAATAATGTATCACATATTTGAATTTTTCCAATAAATATTGTAAACACAACTAAATTTATTTAGTAAGACTGAAGAATATAAATTATCCAGGTCTAAAGAATTATTTAGCTGCACAAATCTTGATATTTCCTGCTAATTATGTGGGCAATTCAAAAATATGCACAATATTTTTTTCTAATAAAATTAAATAACATACACAGCTCCAAATGTCATTGGTTAAAATCAGCATTTCTACTAATTCTCTTTCTGTATTATCATTTTTATTATTAATAATTTTATGCACATAAACTAATAGTTTATATGGTGAGGAATAGATTAAGACGCAAATTTCAATTTCATACATCTCTGATTTCATTAAGTTGGAAATGTACAGATTTTGTAATAATTTTAGTTTTCAAAAATCTTCATTTAAATTTTCTGGTTTTCATCAAGTATTTATATTAGTTATTATTATTAGAGCAATAAAAATATTCAAAACATTTTTGAAAATGGTTTATGGAACAATGGAGAGTAATTAAGACAGTGATTTTACAGTTTTCAAACTATTATTTAAAATGTACAGAAGTTTATCATTTTTTACATGGAGTGTGAAAGACATTTTCCTGATGTTTTTCTATAATTATAAATCAACTAAATGTTCATATTTTACACTAAACTGTTTCCTTTTTGTCTTTCATTAAGTTGTTTTGAGAGTCTTATATCATTTTATTTTTTATATTTTTTAAATAAAAACAAATGCAGATAAAGTAAATTTAAGGTTTATTTTAGTATGAAAACTGGATAATTTAAATTCTAAACTTTAATTAAACATTTGTAGTTTAATTTGTATAAAGATTCATAACTGATCAATTTGTGAATCAAAATCAGAATTTAATTTGTTACTAGCATAAACAGTGGTCAAAGAAATATATTTTCTCAGTACATTTGAACCCCTCTAGTTTCTTTTCTCCAAACAAAACATCTCCTCTCTTTGAAAACTGATATTTGCTGTGTTGCTCTAATATTATACATCTGAAATGAAAATAAACCTGTTAGAACTAAAATCAGCCCCAATAAATCAAACGAGAAATAGTGCTGTAAAACACAGATCACTGATATTTCTGTATTTATTTGTGAGGACTGTTTAATGTTGGGTATATTTGTCACTTCCTGCCTTGTCCTGCCCGTATGTTCTGTTTCTCTCGTTACCTCCATGTGTTTTTGTTGTGCTTCGGTTTATTTTGGTTTATAGCTCCTCCTGTCTCCGCCCTCTTGCCATGCCCCTCACCTGTCCCTAGTTTGTTGCTCTGCCCCCTGCCAGGTGTTCCTTGTTGGCCCTGGTGTATTTAGACTCCCTGTTGTTGCCTTTGTGTTAGCTAGGTGTTTGGTGTTGCTGTTGGTTCTTATGTATCTCTGTTCCTTGTTCTAGGTCATGTTTCGGTTCTTATTGTTCTAGTCTTTCATTTTTATTCCAGTGTGTTGGTACATGGTAAAGACTTGAACATGCATCCTCATCTCTCCATGTCCCAATGTCCAAATTTTTGGAGATGATTTTTGTGGAACTACTGAAATACTGGATGTAGTACAACAATGACAATGTTGATATTTTAACTGAATAATGTGCAGCTAGCTAGAAATTGTTTCTACTAATTTCATGAATATTTAATATTTAATGAAAGTTTGTTTAGAAAGATTGAACCTTACAAAATATCTAGATGGATAGATTCAATTAGATGCACATAACTTGTAAGTTCCTGCCTGTTACAAATTCTAATTCTGTATTTTAAGTAACATCTACAGAGAGTCAAATCTTACCAATTCATCAAGTGGGACACAATATATATTTGTTCTAAAAACTAAAATAACCCACAGTAAAAACACAACTACTGAGGGCTGTTGATGGTAAATAATGAATATTAATAATAATAAAAGTATTTAATCTATCAGGTGTTTGTAAATAATATTACACTGTAAAAATATTAAAAGCATATTCATTTCAGAGGTTGTCTGACTCTTCAGTTTCAGTATCACGACACTGATACTCTGGTGACATTAAATCTTAAAGTACTTGGATAAAAGCATTTATGTCAGTGAAGAACACAGATCAACAAAAAACTAAATATCACTACTTTCTAAAACTTTAGAAAAAAAGTGATCAGTGCTAATTGGCTGCTGGTGTTCCTCAAGGTTCCATTTTATTCATAATATATTCTGACCCTTCTAGTTTACTTTGCACCAAACACGACATTTCGTAATTATGGTGTTAAAGTGATGATTGCTGTATTAAAGTTCTATTATAATACATAAGTCTGTGTGTGAAAAACATTAAAGAATTTAAACCACATTAATATTAAAAACAGAAACAACAGTTTCATTTCGGGAATGTAGTGTATTTGGACGATGATTTTAACCATAAAATGACTTAGCAAAGAACAGAGTTTTTTGGAAATTTCAAGATTTCATTTCATTTTTCACATCATGTTTTTTCCAACTTAACATTTTATTCACTTATATATGATTTTTAATTTCATTTTATGTGGAAACAATATAAATATGATGACATTCAGAAAACTCAATTGACCACATGAGAGTGTTAATGTATATACTGATAAAATATTTGGTTATGATCTGTCAAATCTAAAATCTATTTTTAAATAATTTCATTTATATTAATACAGATTCCTGTATGAGCAGAGTTCTTTTCTTAATTAAATAATATTCAGCTCCATATAACACCAATTACAAAAAGTCTTCTTTCTCATTTCATCTCTGATAATAACATCATAATTTCATTTTCAGTATTGAATATCTCACACAATGAAAAACACTATACTATATGGTTAAGAATATACTGTATCTACACATGGCCTTCAGTTACATGAATGAATATTGTGCTAAAACTAGATTCATTAACTCAGAATGTGCTAGCTAGCTAAAATCTGCAGAACTGGAAAATTCATTTGAATTCAGTCTGAAATTAAGACTAATATTGTTGTTTGAGAAAACAGCTCTAAAATAAACAATTAGAAATCAACCCAGACTTCATTCATTTCTGGTTTCATGAAAATGGTAGGGGTACTGATAACTGGAGTAATATTTCAAATTTCAGAGATGGTTATTTCATATTCACTAGACTTCATCAAAATGATTTAAAGTCTAAAAAGATATTTCTGGATGAATGTAAAAATTAATAAGTCTTCATAAATGAATTTGTATCATTTAATATCTCCCAGTGTGCGTTCCACATATATGTATTTTAGTAAAGTCCTTATATCTTTTAGATTTCATTAAAAGAAGTTAGTTTTAGATTATTCCTAAATTTAAAACCACTAGAAAATTTGCCGTTCCTATTTTAGACCAAATGGACAGGAATGATTTGAAAAATGTCCGGACACACTGACTTCTATTCACTGAGCAGTAGTTTTCTTTCTCCTGTAAAGTTATCATTTTGGAGATAAGAAGTGTATTTTTCCAAATACTGCAAATTATTGTTTGTATTTTTCAGTTTTAAAAGACTAGAACATCAACATATTCTCTTCAAACGGAACCTACTGTAAACACTTAACCACACCCTACATCTGACCATTAGAAGAGATTAACAAATTCAGAGCCTCACTAACTCAGTAAGGTGTTAGAGTAACAGGTGGGTCCAGAGGTTCCGCCCTCTAGTTCTACATATCAGACAGAACAGAGGTATGAATGATTCTCACTCAGTTTCAGCTGAAGGTAGAATTTAGTACCAACAGAACAATAATGAAAGGAAATAAAAGAACAGGAAAGAATAAAATAGGCCCTAAAATGGAACCCTGAGGAACCCAAGAGGAGATGTGTGCTGAGGAAGATATATCCAGTCTGAACAACCTTAATTCTGTTTTCAGATCCACACCCAGAGTCCAGAGGGTCCTCCCTTTAGTTACACACACTAGACAGTGGACACTAGAGCCCAGCTTTAATCCCAGAAGGCCACACCGATGAGTGTCCAGGTGTATATAAGTCCCGGTAGGACAGGGTTCAGACACTGAGCTACAGTGAAGGAGCATCCAGATCATCTCCACACACTGTAGCAACATGGAGCCCACAGCCTCTCTCTCCATTCTAGCCCTGCTGCTGCTCGGCCTCTCCCAGGCCGTTCCTCTCACGGAGCCTCAGCACGTGGACATCACAGCAGCCATTCTGACCACCAACAACGGTCAGATAACCTGCTGACTCTACTGGTACTAGATCAATATTCATTTAGTAAGATTCTGCTGCTCCTAATCAAATCTCCATTTCCATCTGTGTATGAAGGATCCAGTGAACTGTTGGTGGAGGGAGACATAGTCATACCAAGGACCAGGAACGCTCTGGCCTGTCCAGACAACAACTGCTTCTGGAAGAAGTCCTGGACTGGCCTAGTGCAGGTGCCTTACACACTGAGCGCTGATTTCAGTAAGTAGAAGCTCATTCTTCAGATTTTACATTCATCATTATCTGATTTATTAATGCTAATATCTGATTATTTATTCTCCTGCTACTTCACAGCCTTCTCCGACAGGTCCGTCATCGCCGGCGCCATGGCCTCCTTCCACAGCAAGACCTGCATTCGCTTTGTTTCCAGAACCAATGAGACGGACTACCTCAGCATTGAGAACAGAGATGGGTGAGAGCAGCTGGAACATCTGAAGGAGCTTTTAGAGCAGCTCTGCTCCTGGTTTAATCACACTGTCCATAGCTTTACTTCAGTGATGTGGACAATCTCCTCCCTCTCCTCTCAGGTGCTACTCTCCAGTGGGCAGATCAGGGGGTAAGCAGGTGGTCTCCCTCAACAGGAACGGCTGCGTGTACCGCGGCATCGTCCAGCACGAGCTGAACCACGCGCTGGGTTTCTACCACGAGCAGACCAGGAGTGACCGCGACCGCTACGTGAGGATCAACTGGGAGAACATCTCACCCACAATGCAGTACAACTTCAACAGGGAGAACACCAACAACCTCAACACACCGTACGACTACTCCTCCGTGATGCACTATGGGAAAACGGCTTTCTCCATCAACGGGCTGGACACCATCACTCCTATTCCTGATGCATCAGTGCAGATCGGACAGAGAGTGGACCTGTCCGCCATCGACATCCTGAGGATCAACACTCTCTACAAGTGCTGAGGTTCTCCCCATGCTGTGGCTCCTTTAGAACCAATCACAGATCCTCTGTATGTGTATCTGAATGTGCTGTGATGGTGTAAGAGCTGATTGTGGATGCAGTTATTAAATAAGGTCATGTGTCATGTAGTTGTGAAATATGTAAGAACATCGTCCAATAAAAGCAGATTCAATTCAGAGGTTATTTTTGAGTCCATACTTTCACTTACGCTACAATCAAAACTCTACAGATCTGCAGTTTGACAGCTTTACTGTTGATCTAGTGAAGGTACATCTTCACATTCTTGGAGGAGAACATTCTGGTCCGTGTAGAATAGAGATCCGCAGAAACCAAAGTATTTCTACTATTAGAAATTTGGAAACAAAGTGATCAATACTTTACAGCTGCTGGTGTTCCTCAAGGTTCCACTTTAGGGGTAGTTTTATTCTCAACACATTTGAACCCCTCTAGTTTTCTTTTGTACAATCGTTACATTTCCTCTGATTTTGATGGTGTAAAGTGATGATTGCTGTATTACCCTAATAGTATAGGTATGCATCTGAAATGTAAATAAACTAGTTCTGACTGGTCATTTAAATCACAGACCACAGATATATCTGCATTTATTTGTATAGTGTTTATATTAGAATTTTTAAAGAATTTTTGAGACAAAAAAAACTCTATATATAACAATATATAACAATAACAAAGCTGACTTATCAAGTTAATAATGTATTACATATTAGAATTTTTCCAATAAATATTGTAAACACAACTAAATTTATTTAGTAAGACTGAAGAATATAAATTATCCAGGTTTAAAGAATTATTTAGCTGCACAAATCTTGATATTTCCTGCCAATTAATTGAACAATTCATAAATATGCACATTTTTTTTGTAATAGAATTAAATAACATACAGCTCCAAATATCATTAGTAAAAATCAGCATTTCTACTAATTCTCTTTCTGTATTATCATTTTTATTATTGAAAATTTTATGCAAATAAACTAATAGTTTATATGGTGAGGAATAGTTTAAAACGCAAATTTCAATTTCATACATCTCTGATTTCATTAAGTTGGGAATGTGCAGATTTTCATTTTAGAGTTTTCAAAAATCTTCTTTTAAAGATTTCTGGTTTTCATCATATTTATATTAGTTATTATTTTTAGAGCAGTAAAAATAATTTTAAAATGTCTGAAAATGGTTTATGGAAAAATGGAGAGTGATTAATACAGTGATTTTACAGTTTTCAAACTATTATTTAAAATGTACAAAAGTTTATGATTTTTTATATGGAGTGTGAAAGGCATTTTCCTGATGTTTTTCTATAAATATAAATCAACTAAATGTTGACATTTTAGACTAAACTGTTTCCTTCTTGTCTTTCAAATTGTTTTGAGACTCTTATTTAATTTTATTTTAGAAGCATTTACTGGTTGTTAGTTAAGTGAAGATTACTGTATGACTTTAAATGTATATATCTGTATGAAAAATTAATATTAACCACATGTAACTAAAATCTATATTAATGTGCAAACTAAACCTGTATAATATTAAAGAAGGACTTCAAACATTTCTACATTTATTAAACAAGATGTTTCATTTGAGTAGGCTCTAGATTTTAAAATGACTTTTACAAAAAAATGCTTTAGCGACGAAAAGAATGCAGTGTAACAACAACAGTGCTGAACTTTATAAAAACTACATAAAGATCTTAACCAAATTTTAATCAACTGAAATAAAAACTCATGCAGATAAAGTAAACTTAATCAAAGGTTAATTTTAATATAAAAAGCTGGATAATTACTTCTAATTCTTAACTTTAATTAAACATTTGTAGTTTAATTTGTATAAAGATTCATAACTGATCAATTTGTGAGTCAAAATCAGAATTTCATTTATTACTAGCATAAACATTGGTCAAAGAAATACATTTTCTCAGTACATTTGAACTCCTCTAGTTTCTTTTCTCCAAACATCTCCTCTCTTTAATATAGTGAGAACTGATATTTGCTTTGTTGCCCTAATATTATACATCTGAAATGAAAATAAACCTGTTAGAACTAAAATCAGTCCCAATAAATCAAACGAGAAATAGTGCTGTAAAACACAGATCACTGATATTTCTGTATTTATTTGTGAGGACTGTTCAATGTTGGGTATATTTGTTATTTCCTGTCTTGTCCTGCCCGTATGTTCTGTTTCTCTCGTTACCTCCATGTGTTTTTGTTGTGCTTCCATTTATTTTGGTTTATAGCGCCTCCTGTCTCTGCCCTCTTGCCATGCCCCTCACCTGTCCCAAGTTTGTAGCTCCGCCCCCTGCCAGGTGTTCCTTGTTGGCCCTGGTGTATTTAGACTCCCTGTTGTTGCCTTTGTGTTAGCTAGGTGTTTTGTGTTGTTGTTGGTTCTTATGTATCTCTGTTCCTTGTTCTAGGTCGTGTTTCGGTTCTTATTGTTCTAGTCTTTCATTTTTATTCCAGTGTGTTGGTACATGGTAAAGACTTGAACATGCATCCTCGTCCCTCCATGTCCCAATGTTCAAATTGTTGGAGATAATTTTTGTGGAACTACTGAAATACTGGATGTAGTACAACAATGACAGTGTTGATATTTTAACTGAATAATGTGCAACTAGAAAATGTTTCTACTGATTTCATGAATATTTAATATTTAATGAAAGTTTGATCAGAAAGATTGAACCATACAAAATATCTAGATGGATAGATTCAATTAGATGCACATAACTTACAAGTTCCTGCCTGTTACAAATTCTAATTCTAAGTATTTTAAGTAACATCTACAGAGAGTCAAATCTGACCAATTCATCAAGTAGGACAAAATATTTATTTGTTCTAAAAACTAAAATAAGACATACGGCTCTGAATATCATCAGATAAAATAATATTTAAATCTATAAATCTGCTCATTTCCCTCCTGGAAAGATATTTATTACTAAAAACTAACATCTCATAATATATTATTTTCTGTGATGAAGAATACATGTAGAAACTACCTTCAATTCCATTCATGGTCAGTTTCATAAACATTAACATTCTTGGCTCATAGCAGATCCTCTTATCCAGAACGACATACAACTGTTCTTAGTGGCAGTGAACATACAGCTATCATAATAATATTACAGTTTACAAAAAAATTTTTACAAGTTTGTAGAGCAGTATTGAAATTCACACCTATTTGAAAACAGTTAAATACAATCTGAATTAATACATTAAAGTTTATTTAGGTCAGAATTGAAATTTTTCTTTATTATTATTCATTTTAGTCATAACATGTTTATTTTCATGTGAGATGCAGATGTATAATATTGGGGTCATACAGCAAGCATTACTTTCCACTATAAATATGAGAGGAAATGTTTGGTAAAAAGGAAACTGAAGGGATTTATACTATTGAGAATGAAATTGGGCCTAAAATGGAACCCTAGAGAACACCAGCAGCTACATTGCATTCATCGTCCTGTTTACAAGTTATAGATTAGCAATACTTTGGTTTTTGTGGGTCTCTATTCCACACAGATGAAAATTATCTTCTCATAGTATTTCAAGATTTGCCTTTAACAGATGTCAACAGTGATAATGTAAAACTATAAATCTTTAGAATTTTGACTGTAGTACATATAGAAAAATATGGCCCCAAAAATAACTAGAAAACGACATACTTTCATAGCATGATGTTTTTACTTATTCTGTGATCACATAACATATTCAATTATTTCATTATTTTTTTAGGAACCAACAGTTACAAACCATCACAACACATTTAGATTTCAGCTTTTAAAAATGTTCATTTTATATTTACTAGTGCTTATCAAGTGTTCTTTATCACAGAAAGAATCTGAAAATCCAAATTATTGAATTTAACTTCATAACTTTGGATTAGTCAGAGTGAATTTCAGGTATATTCATTCATATTTTGAATTTTTCACAATTCTAAAACATCTAGAAAGTATAAACTACTTACTTAAGATTCAGCTGTTCCTTGCTTGTCTTTAATAAAGTGAACTGTTTTAAGTTTCTTACAGAGCTTTATTCCAGCATTTAGAAGTATTTACTGGATGGTTATCAAAACTTAGAAAGAGTAGAACATTTTAACACTCAAGTCTCTGACAACTAACAGAATCCACAGTAAAAACACAACTACTGAGGGCTGTTGATGGTAAATAATGAATATTAATAATAATAAAAGTATTTAATCTATCATGTGTTTGTAAATAATATTACACTGTAAGGATAATAAAAGCATATTCATTTCAGAGATTGTCTGACTCTTAAGTTTCAGTATCACTACACTCAAGTGTCTCAAGGTTTGTGTTAAATCTGGTGACATTAAATCTTGAAGTACTTGCATAAAAGCATTTATGTCAGTGTAGAACACAGATCAAAAAAAAAACTAAATATCACTACTATTTTAGAAAAAAAGTGATCAGTGCTAATTGGCTGCTGGTGTTCCTCAAGGTTCCATTTTATTCAGAATATATTCTGACCCTTCTAGTTTACTTTGCACCAAACACGACATTTCATAATTATGGTGTTAAAGTGATGATTTTCATATTAAAGTTTTATTATATCACGTAAGTCTGTGTGTGAAAAACATTAAAGAATTTAAACCACATTCATATTAAAAACAGAAACAACAGTTTCATTTCGGGAATGTAGTGTATTTGGACGATGATTTGAACCATAAAATGACTTAGCAAAGAACAGAGTTTTTTGGTAATTTCAAGAAAGTCTTTTTTTTTTCAACTTAACATTTTATTCTCTTATTTATGATTTTTTATTTAATTTCATGTGGAAACAATATGAATATGGTGACATTCAGAAAACTCAATTGACCACATGAGAGTGTTAATGTATATACTGATAAAATATTTGGTTATGATCTGTCAAATCTAAAATTTTAAATAATTTTAGATTTGACAGAATTTTATTCTAATTTTAAATAATTTTGTTTATATTAATACAGATTTTTGTATGAGCAAAGTTCTTTTCTTAATTAAATAATATTCAGCTCTGTATAACACCAATTACAATACGCCTTCTTTCTCATTTTCATCTTCTTGAGATATTATCATCATAATTTAATTTTCAGTAATAAATATCTCATACAATGAAATGTACTATACTAATATGGTTAAGAACCTATATCTAGATATAGCCTTCAGTTACATGAACGAAAATAATGTGTTTAAAAACTAGATTCCACTAAACTCAGAATGTGCTAGCTAGCTAAAAAATCTGCAGAACTGAAAAATGCATCTTGAATTCAGTCTGAAATTAAGACTAATATCTGATGTCTGAGAACACAGCTCTAAAATATAAAGAATTTAGAAATCCCCAACCCAGACTTTCATTTCTGGTTTTATGAAAGTGGTAGGGGTACTGATAACTGGAGTAATATTTCAGATTTCAGAGTCATTTCAAATTCACTAGACTTTATCAAAATGATTTAAAGACTAAAAAGATACTTCTGGATGAAATTACTTCTGTAAAAATTAATAAGTCTTCATAAATTAATTTGTATCATTTAATATCACCCAGTGTATGTTCCACATATGTCTATTATTAAAGTCATTATTTCTTTTAGATTTCATTAAAATAAGTTAGTTTTAGATTATTCCTAAATTTATAACCACTAAAAAATTTGCCGTTCTTACTTTAGACCCCACTGCCTGCTTCCGGACCTCCTTGGAGTGGAGATTTTTGTTAAATTCTATATTTTTACCAGAGTATTTTAAGCATTTCAGTGCTTTTGGGATAGATAGATAGATAGATAGATAGATAGATAGATAGATAGATAGATAGATAGATACTTGGGAAAAAAAACGTGCAGTTCCAATTTTAGAAATTTTTTGTTTTGGCAAAATTTGAAGATACCTTGTGCATTTTACATTGTGGATTCATTTTATGATGAATGGAAAGAACCGAATGGGCCTGAATGACTTGTAAAAAAGTCAGGACACATTGACTTCCATTCACTGAGCAGTAGTTTTCTTTCTCCTGTAAAGTTATCATTTTGGAGATGAAAAGATTAGGCAAATTACTGTTTATATTTTTCAGTTTTAAAAGACTACAACATCAACTTATTCTCTACAATCAGAACCTACTGTAACCACATAACCACACTCTACATCTGACCATTAGTGGAGATTAACAAACTCAGAGCCTCACTAACTCAGTAAGGTGTTAGAGTAACTGGTGGGTTCAGAGGCTCCGCCCTCTAGTTCTACATATCAGACAGAACAGAGGTATGAATGATTCTCACTCAGTTTCAGCTGAAGGTAGAATTTAGTACCAACGGAACAATAATGAAAGGAAATAAAAGAACAGGAAAGAATAAAATAGGCCCTAAAATGGAACTCTGAGGAACCCAAGAGGAGGTGTGTGCTGAGGAAGATATATCCAGTCTGAACAACCTTAATTCTGTTTTCAGATCCACACCCAGAGGTCCAGAGGGTCCGATCCCTTTAGTTACAACACACTAGACAGTGGACACTAGAGCCCAAGCTTTAATCCCGAGACGGCCACACCGATGAGTGTCCAGGGGCTGTATATAAGTCCAGGTAGGACAGGGTTCAGACACACTCTGAGCTACAGTGAAGGGAGCAATCCAGATCATCTCCACACACACTGTTAGCAACATGGAGCCCACAGGGCCTCTCTCTCCATCCTAGCCCTGCTGCCTGCTCAGCCTCTCCCAGGCCCGTCCCTCTCACGGAGCCTCAGCACGTGGACATCACAGCAGCCCATTCTGACCACCAACAACGGTCAGATAACCTGCTGACTCTACTACTGGTACTAGATCAATTATTCATTTAGTAAGATTCTGCTGTTCTAATCAAATCTCCATTTCCATTTGTGTATGAAGGATGCCAGTGAACTGTTGGTGGAGGGAGAACATAGTCATACCAAGGACCAGGAACGCTCTGGCCTGTCCCGACAACAACTGCTTCTGGAAGAAGTCCTGGACTGGCCTAGTGCAGGTGCCTTACACACTGAGCGCTGATTTTTCAGTAAGTAGAAGCTCATTCTTCAGATTTACATTCATCATTATCTGATTTATTAATGCTAATATCTGATTATTTATTCTCCTGCTACTTCACAGCCTTCTTCCGACAGGTCCGTCATCGCCGGCGCCATGGCCACCTTCCACAGCAAGACCTGCATTCGCTTTGTTTCCAGAACCAATGAGGACGGACTAGTACCTCAGCATTGAGAGAACAGAGATGGGTGAGAGCAGCTGGAACATCTGAAGGAGCTTTTAGAGCAGCTCTGCTCCTGGTTTAATCACACTGTCCATAGCTTCACTTCAGTGATGTGGACAATCTCCTCCCTTTCCTCTCAGGTGCTACTCTCCAGTGGGAAGATCAGGGGGTAAGCAGGTGGTCTCCCTCAACAGGAACGGCTGCGTGTACCGCGGAGCATCGTCCAGCCACGGAGCTGAACCACGCGCTGGGTTTCTAACCACGAGTCAGACCAGGAAGTGACCGCGATCCGCTACGTGAGGATTCAACTGGGAGAGAACATCTCACCCACAATGCAGTACACTTCAACCGGAGAACACCAACAACCTCAACACAACCGTACGACTACTCCTCCGTGATGCACTATGGGAAAAAGGCTTCTCCATACGGGCTGGCCCACCATCACTCCATTCCGCTGCATCAGTGCAGATCGCGGAACATGTATAAGTGGACCGTGTCCGCCATCGCAGCCTGAGGATCAACACTCTCTAAAGTGCTGAGGTTCCCCCTGCTGCATATGTTGCGGGTCATTTTCTTA
>JAMWET010007619.1:105000-139116 GCA_024036415.1 Prochilodus magdalenae | reverse complement strand
AGAAAGAGAGACAGGGAGAGAGAGAGAAAGAGAGAGAGAGGGAGAAGGGAGAGAGAGAGAGAGAAAGAGAGAGAGAGGGAGAAAGGGAGAGAGAGAGAGAGAGAGAGAGAGAGAGAGAGAGAGACAGAGACAGAGAGAGAGAGAGAGAGAGAGAGAGAGAGAGAGAGAGAGAGAGAGAGAGAGAAAGAAAGAGAGAAAGAGAGCGAGAGAGAGACTTTTCAATCTAATCATTTCAATTTAATCATATTACTAGTTATATTATATATTAGAGTTGTGAATGTAGCATTGCGAGTCTTATCCAGAGACCCCTACTGATGTGGTTGCCTATGCAGGGACTACACTACACCAACCAAAAATGGTTGACCCATTGACAAGACTGAAAATGTTTCACATATGTTTTATATATTTATATATTTTATATATTTATCCAGTATTTTGGGCCAAACTAATATGGATTTTATACATTTCAAAGCTTTGTATACGTCTTTATATGCCTTTATAACGCATGTATGTAATATACCATATATTCACCATCCTGTTTTTTTCACAGGTGGGAATAATAGTGCGAAGTGCATAGAGTATGGAATCCAGCCTGAACAAGGTATAGTGAACTCCCTACCCTGCTACATAACACTGACATGGCCATGCCGTAAAGGTCATATGTTGCACATTAACTCTGTTACCGGTATTTGTAATCTTCATAACAGCTGCCATAATGTTTGATATCATTGTGGCTAGCTAGATGCGGCAGAAAGCTGTTGTGAAGATAACGCTCCTCAGCTGGTCAGTATTAGACTGAGAAGAAGGTGCAAAAATGGCAGATTTTAACTTTCGGTTGAGTACTGCTGCCATTAACGGTGAATAGCGGCGCAAGTGCAGTGAAATATTAAACACATGACCTCCGGTCTAAGCTCCGATTCGAAGGTAGGTTTGTCAGCCATGAGTCTGTAAAGAGTCTATTACTGGTGATGATACCATGAGGCGGTTATACTGCCAAAATTGGAAGGCATATGATGTACCCTGGCGCGTTCGTTGATAGATAGATGAGTGGGATGGAGGTAAAACTGTCTGAAAGTCTAATTGGTTATGTCAACTTTATGTAGCAAAGTGATTCAGTACAGTTACTGTTTCCTTCATTGGTCTTTCATTCTCTCTCGTCCTGCAGTCTCCAACTGGCCTGCGAGTTTGTCGATAATAGTTTTCGTTTTGTGCATCCTGGGTCTGCCTCTCATCCTGGTGCTGGTGTACCGCCAAAAACAAGGACCACACGGGAGCCGACGTGAGTCCATAAACACACACACACACAACTGCTTCCTTAAACACCAATACAGAATAGCCCCACGTGGAGACCAAGACGCCGCAGTGGAATGGATCTGAGCTCAAAGCTGGATCTGCATGTGGGGTTCACATCCTGCGCAACACTGTGGCCGTGATATATTTCCTGACATCACACAATGACCCATTTCCTCTTCCTGTCTCACACAGGTGCGCACGAGCTGGTCCGCATGGACAGGTGAGTTCCCACAGCAAGCAAAAGCAGCTGCGGCAACATGCATAGACTTGTTGTTGTTGTTGTTCAAATGCAATTTCCCCATCATCCCATATGGAGCTGATCAGCCAAGACCTGTTTATTCTGTTGAGCTTGCTCCTTTAGCTACGAGGCTCCTAGTGTTTCGACAGCCTTTAGCGTGTTGCGCCATAATTAGACGTGCTTATGTTGTGCATGATGTACTGTTAGCTATAAACACGGAGCGAGGTACATCATATCCTGTGATCAGTGTCAGTTTTTAAAAATAATAACAGTATGTCATATGATTTAGACATGCAGTTTGCATGACGCTAAATGGCTAACACAATGAGCACAACAGTAACGAAGCAAACACGTATTGGTTGCCGAGCAACATCAGTCTTATTCTTCTCCTCTGTCTTTTCAAGTGAGGCCCGTGGGCACGAGAACCCTGTATTTATGGCAGGCTCCCCCCAGCCCAAACCTCGAACCCTAGCCCAGATACTCACCCGCCAGACATCTGAAACTGGGCGCCACCTACTGTCGGATCCTGGAACTCCCCTCACTCCAAACCCACATGGCGACGTGTTCTTTCCCGCACAAGGTAAGAGACAAAACATGCACTCCCACACACTTTTCCTGCTTTGTGTAATTTTTGCATAATTTCTTTGGTGCCACACGAAGCACACCTACAGACAGACTGAGAGACACAGCAATACAGTTACCCGGTTAATCGTTATAGGTGCCAATACCAAACTTTGGCTACAGTGCACTGAGGGGTCTAAAAATAGGCCAGCGGTTCAGTAACATGTGGACTTTATGAATGAACAGGCCTGTAAAATGTATCATTGGCTATTAAAAGCCGCTCTATCATGAGCTTGCCAACCGAGGTAGAGGTAGTGCGGCTGTATCTTTAGTTAGGCTGGAGTTACAGCAGAGGAATGACCAGATATTCGTCTGTGTTATTAGATATTATAAGGCATGCTCTCTCTGTATTACATGTTGGCACATAAACATCCATGAAGGAAACCTCCATCCAGAAAACATGCCTTAGCTGCTTAGCTCCAGTGGTAACTGATTAGCATATCTGAAGGGGCAGCCTCTGTCACTCAAGCCTTCTCCTCATTCTGCAGCAAAGCCTACGGACCCACAGTGACTGAATGCAGTGATGCACTATGGTATTGGCTAACGATAGACTTTAGCTAATACTGAAATGAAATCTGATTAAATGAAATACTGAAATCTCTACTCAACTCTACACAACTCTACTTAGCTCTACTCAATTCTACACTCAATCAATCAATATTTATTTATATAGCGCTTTTTACAACCAAAGTTGTCTCAAAGCAGCTTCACAAAAAATCAACAAATACACAACTCTATTCAGCTCTACTTAGCTCTACTCAGCTTTACACAACTCTACTCAGCTCTACTTAGCTCTACTCTGCTCTACTCAGCTCTACACAACTCTACTCAGCTCTACTCAATTTTACTCAGCTCTACTTAGCTCTACTCAACTCTACACAACTCTACTCAGCTCTACTTAGCTCTACTCAATTTTACTCAGCTCTACTTAGCTCTACTCAACTTAACACAACTCTACTCAGCTCTACTCAACTCTACTCAGCTCTACTTAGCTCTACACAACTCTACTCAGCTCTACATAGCTCTACTCAACTTTACACAACTCTACTCAGCTCTACTTAGCTCTACTCAATTTTACTCAGCTCTACTTAGCTCTACTCAACTCTACACAACTCTACTCAGCTCTACTTAGCTCTACTCAACTCTACTCAGCTCTACTTAGCTCTACTCAACTTAACACAACTCTATTCAGCTCTGCTTAGCTCTACTCAACTCTACTCAGCTCTACTTAGCTCTACTCAGCTCTACTTAGCTCTACTCAAGCTACAAAACTCACACCACACACGTCTTCCCAGCTTTGTCCTGCACCAAAAAATAAGCCGGCAGCAGCCGAGAAACCACACATGAGCAGAATCAGCTCATTTCAGACGGGGGAGTAGCTGGAGAGTTCTGGTTCAGCAGAAGTGTGCGACAGAGGCTTGTTTGAACTGTGGAAGACGTAGCCTGCAGTTCAAGACACGCCAGTATACGCCCTCACAAACACTCCTCTCTGCCTGCTATGGGAGAGAGCAGCGTCGCCCACACTCCACTGTAATCCTACACCTTCCACATCGCCTAAATCTGTCACTCCACCACAAGCCATGAAACATCTGGCTACTGGGAGGAGACACACTCATGCTTGATTCTGTACCGAGCATGAAGTCATACCTAAGTCTGTATGTATGCATACAACCCCAATACCACCGGGCCCTCCAGGTCAAATGGCATGTTTGGCTGATTCCACATCCTCTACAGGGATCATTGCACTGCTCATTTCACTGCACACTCTCTACGTCGTTTGCCGAGTTAATCATATTACCAAAAAAAAAACATAAAACGTGCCATTATAACTTTTGCACAGGCTACAGTTTTATTTTTCCCCAGTATGAAACACTGAGCATATAAATAATAACTATTATACTGTAAGTTTACAAGTAATGGGTTATATCATTTTGTATTATATGCTATATATTATTAATGTATTGTACAATTCAGAACATATATGTAATAATAAGGTCCTGCAAAAAAAAAACATGCACACAAATATACACACCCTAATAGCGATGTAAGGAACTCTGCAGCTTCACTTCCGTATTTCTTAAAAACAGATGATCGTCATGTTCCCCATATATCACAACACGCACATCCACACTCCACAAACCAAACACACACATTCCATTAACTCCCCACTGAATATCTCTCTTCCTCAAGCAGCAGTCTTGAAACCCAGTGCTCTTACATAACGCACACACACGCACACACACGCACACATACGCACACATACGCAACACACACACACAACACACACACTCACGCACACACACACACAACACACACACTCACGCACACACACACACACACACACACACACACACATACACACACACACTCACACACACACACTTACATACACACACACACACAACACACACACACTCACGCACACATACTCACACACACAGACACACACACACACACACACACACACACACACACACACGAAAAACACAGTATGGCATGTATTAATCACGGTGATTTTGGTTTTTGCAATCCTGACATCGTAGATGAACGACAGCCATTTACAAATGTTCTTCACTGGGTGCTGTGAGCATTCCTGACCAATCAATGGTCCAGATTTGTATATCTGTCTGCCATGACTTTTTTTGGGACCACATGGCAGTAAACGTGTTTATCATATTAATCATATCATATTAACAAAAACAAGACACAGAACAAACAAAAAAATATGATCTTACTGTACATAGTATAGTAAACAATATTTTCAGTTCTGTGTTGGCACCAACCTATAACAGCACAATAAGTGCTGTGTTGCCATGCTGCAGTTGCTGGGGTAATCAGTACTTGCTTATTGCCATTACAGCAATAAGCAAGTACAACCTCTTTCCGCATACATGCAAACCGAGAAACCCGAAAGAAATCAGAGTAAGTGTTTACACATGCTGAGAAACCCGATTCCTGAGCCAAAATTCATCCGACGTCTTAATATGATTTCCGGGCATTAAACTGATCTAAGAAATTGGAACATGCTGTTTACATGACCACTTGAAATGGAAAAGTAAAAATCCGATTGCAATACAGTTATTAGGTGCATGTAAACACACGCTGTCTCTTTCATACAGCCATACTTCCTATAAAGATGATTCACAAATGATTCCCATGACTCCCAATGATACTGATTACACCCCATGGTCTGCAAATGTATGAATATTACCGAGACTGCCCAGATAAGGGCCATACATCTGAATGATGGAATCTTCACACAGCCACAGTTATAAAATAATAAGCTAAATTTGAGATGCATGGTGTTAATATGACAGCAATGATATGTCAGTAATTTATTTTAATGAATCAAATTTGTATATATTATTGCAAGGATCAAAACAAGACGCGGAACAAAGAGTGTGTGCTTTCGAACAACAAATAGCATGTCATGCATGCTTTCATTTATTCTTTCGAGGACGAGTGTCAGTAGCTGAGGGAGGTTACTCTAGCTGTGCTGTAGCATCACCAGGATATCTGACCACAATCAGTTCTACAAACTATAGATGCTGCTAGGCTATTTGAGGTTACTCTAAACGTTTTCTCATGTTACGTTAAAATATGGGTTAGAGCGGCGTGTCAAACCGGGCTCTTTCTGGGTCACAGCCCTGCAGAGATGAACGTTTTCCCTCTTCTAGCACTCTCACTGCAACTCACGGGGGTGTTTCTAACTAGCTGATGAGTTGGATCCAGTATGTTTAGGAGGTGGCACTTCAAACTCGGCAGAGCTCTGGCCTGGAAGGAGCTGGACTGTTCCACGTTACATAGGCTCCGTTTACAGCTGGTCACTTCATGTGTCTTGGGTATCAGGACTATATCTAGAGGTCAGAGGTCTTAATGGACACATTATGCACCTGAACTGATCACTCAAACCGTTTCAGAATGGTGGTCTGATTTGCATAGGAGTGTAACTCATCGATCCCTCCAAGACACACCTCACAACAAAAGGCTTCTCCCAGCACAGCCCAGATTCCTCCCTGTAGGGTGTGTTACTGGGCATGTGGTCCAATATGGACATGCGCTACTGTGTACGCAGGCTATAACTGCAGACAGTAGAGGCTGAACGAATACACGGTGGGTAGCTAGCTCCTGTGTACTTTCTAAGTGTAAATGCATGCAGGTTTTAGGATCCAATCCAGATACCGTCAGATAACTGGAATACCCATAGACCTATTAGTCACTGTGGGGCCTTCATCACATAGCCTATGGGGTGGGAAGGTGGGTGGGGAAATCTGATCATTCAGGAGGTGATCTAAGGCACATTCGAGCCACATTCGTCCCTCCAGGAAACATTTTATGGGCGACCAGAACTCCTCCCATTACATCCTAAACCCATCCCCATTCAGTACAATGATGGGCATGTGACCTAACACAGCTGCAAACTACAGATGACAGCGGCGGAACATTTCAACAGTTGGTAAATCAGGTTTCAGTCCAACTAACTGGACATGCGTTCGGCTACCTAGTGCCTTATCAGCATCCAGTCCAGCGACGGGGTTGCCATGTTATGTTGTACAACCTCCGATCCATCGTAGAACAGTGGGCCCCCTCACCTGTGTTAAGCTAATGATATACTCAGTGTGTTCAGTGTTCTTGTTAGTACAGACACAGCTGGTATGGGTAGTCAGGTTGCTCACCTGCTTCTGTTTCTCTTACCAGTTAAAGAACCATTAGGAACATTAGGTATTACTGGTTCTGCTGGAGTGAAGCGATTCTGTGTGTGAGCCCTGACAGGACGGCAGATCGCAGCCACAATATCGCGCGGCGCGATTGCAGTTCTAATATCTGGCCTGTATTCTGCTGCCTACAGCACAATCAGCACACAGTCATGCTGAAACAGCTGTGATTCACTCCGGTATGTGTGGGCTCTGCCGCGCCTCTGTGCCGCGTCTGTACAGGACCTGAAGGAAAGCATCTTCAGAGCGTCCCCACCTCTCCCCTGACCTTTCGCTCTCTGCGCTCCTGCGCCACTGCAGTTTCCCCTTTTTTTTCTGACCCTGTTTCGCAACACCCGCTTCTGCTTTTGTCTTCTGTTCCCCTCAGCCCGATTCTGGGAACCGACGCGAGGGCGCGCGGCTGTTGCTACACTCTACAGCAGCATGCACTGACTGTGGCCACTGTGGAGAGCAGCGGTGTAGCGGACTGTTCTGTCTCTACTGAGAATCGGGTTCACTCGGAAGAAAAATAGATCTCAGGGTGAAACACACCACAAACCACCGTTATCATGTCTGCTGATGTCAGATAGTTGCTGTAGCAACATGTAGCTGTACCCAGCGCTCCTTAATAGATGGCTCATTTGCACCTGTGGCAGTAATACCCATCATAGTGTCCCGCTAGCGGCTCACGCAGAGGCTCCATGGGCAGGGTCGGACTCTCAGTAAGAGAGACTGTAACTGTGTAAACGACTGTGGCTGTAAGTTTAAAGATGTGTAGCTGGGTTGCTGTGCTGGACCGTAGGGCCGTAGTACAGTGTAGGTGCAGGCTGTCAGGTTGAAGTATGTGGAATCTGATGACCTGCCTGCTATTTTGCCAGGTCAGCACTGGCAATGGTTCTCCGATTTCTGGCTTAATAAAAGAGACTTCTTCTAAAGTGCTGGCTCCCACGTCGTCTTCTTCATGGCAGCTCTACAATATCAATAACGTTAGCAGTGCAGAGTGGACTGTGCGTGTGGTATGAGCAGCAAACTAACAAAAGCCAGTCAAACACCGCAGCTCCCTTTCAAAACAAGATACAACAAAGCAGTACAGGAATGAGAAACTGCGATTGCGGAACTGAAACATGCAGCCCCTGGTTCTCTCCTTGGGACACTGGCGATGGAAACTGGAAACAAATTAGAAACTGATAGAAATGGGGCCCTAATATCTGTATGTGTCTACATGCTACAAGGGATGTAGTTTAACGGAAGCATTTAAACATTTCCATATGACGGTAAGGCTGGTTTTTAAATGCATCAGTCTTTTGTACGATCACGTTTGCTTTACCCCAACAAACTAAACAAGCGAATTAATCAATTTTAGTTTGGTGACAGCCGAGGTTATCATACAGTTACATGGCTGATATTATGCCAATTACATTTACATATAGTTTACATTCTTTATTAACCGTCTGGCACTTTCCTGCCTCGTTTCATATTCAGAGACAATTATTCATGAAACTACAGCCTAGTTTTCTTACTGCTGCAGAAATACAGTTTTGAAATGACAAAAGGTTCCACTGATGCTTCTCTTGATAAAAACCCAAATGGCTTCCTGCTACTGCAGTGGTGAATTTCTAAATCACTGAATTTTCAGAGAGTAAAACATAGCACGCCCACCAGGAATATCTATAATGTAATGTAATGTAATGTAATGTAATGTAATGTAATATAATATAATATAATGAATGTAATGTAATGTAATGTAATGTAATGTAATATAATACAATGTAATGTAATATAATATAATATAATATAATATAATATAATATAATATAATATAATGAATGTAATGTAATGTAATGTAATGTAATGTAATGTAATATAATATAATATAATATAATGAATGTAAAATAATATAATGAATATAATATAATGAATATAATATAATATAATGAATATAATATAATATAATATAATATAATATAATGAATGTAAAATAATATAATGAATATAATATAATATAATATAACATAACATAATGTAATGTAATGTAATGTAATGTAATGTAATGTAATATAATATAATATAATATAATATAGCATAAGCATTCTGGCTACACTGGCCAGTGCTCATGGGAGAACTGTGGGGAAATCAATGAGCAGCGCACTAACAAAAGCACACATACAGAGGCAGACTGCAGTTCCCCTCGAAACGAGATGTAACATAGTGTTAAGAGTCGAAACATGTGCCTACTGTTTCTATTACTGAACTCCAAGTATTTGGACATCGGAAAGGTGGTGGAGGTTCATTAAACTGAAAACATCTGTGGATGTCTATCCCAGCTAGAGAGCTACTGTTCGAATCAGTTTGGCTATGTTTAGCCCTGGATCATCGCCCAGCTGATCTTTAGTGGTGTAGATAATCTGAACAATTAGCATATAGAAACAAAGGGCATGTGGTCAGCCATTTGTGTGCTGTATTCATTTATATATGTTTATAGATTGTCCATGATCCCCAGGAGAAATAAATACACTGGAGTAGACTTAATTTGAGTGTACTTAGTGTACGTCTTTGAACTTATAATTAATGTACTGAAACTGTGCGGTAGTCATATACTAACTATGTACTTAGTATGCAAAATATAATCATTAGTGCTGTTATATACATACGTAAATAGAACTAACTGTATCTGTATCTATCTTGAGGAACATTTTTAGTAAATTAAAATATACTTATATATCTACAATACATTTTGCAGTCGTATTTAGAACACACAACAATAAGATGCTTGAAATGTACTTGCTGGAATTAAATAGTATTTATACTAGTACTTTATCATATGCTTCATTTTTACCTGGGGCTTCAGTTTAGCAGGGGCCTATAAAGCTAACTCTAATCCAGATGCACTTTTTCTTGTTTTGCAGAGCCGATCCCCGAGTCACCTAATCTCATATAGCTGAAGGATGGAGAGAGATTCCGTGGTCTGTTCTTTCCCAGCCCTCTTGAAGTGCCCTGTGCTTTTCTCTTCTTTTCCCTCCTCTTCGTCCCTCCCTCCACTTTTCTATGACTAGTGGAGAAAGGGTTACTCTAAGGGACCATGAAGATTTCCATGAACCCTCCTTTCCACCTGCAACAACAGCCAGAGGCCGTGCGGAGCATCATCTTGCCTGCTTTAGAGGGTTTCCTGTCCAGTGAAGACTAAAACGGAATGTTCCATAATGGAGGGCAAAGGGGGGGCGGTTTTGAAAGAAGGTTGCGAGAGTAAAAAGTGGACATTACTTTTGGCGAGACGAGTATTGGGTCATCTCACTTTCTCTTATTTCTTCAGTTCTGTGGTCAATCACTGAAAGTAAAACCACTGGATGCATGTTGTAGAGCTCAGGGGTGGGCCATGTCATTAGTCTGGTATGTTACATCACCATAAGCTTCTATGACTGTAAATAGGGCGTTGTGAAAACAACAGGGCTGTCTGAAAATCGATAGCTGCCAAGAGAACATGACTGCCTATTCCCAACCCTTAGCTAGGTCTTCCCCTGTGACGATGCTCATGAGCGGAAGTGCCGAAGCTAGAGCACGCCTCCTCCAAGACACATGACGCTCAACAGTTCAATGCGCTTGGAGGAGAATGCTAATGCTGCCATGTCAGCTATCAGATTGTGGTACTGCCCATCCCTACTATTGTTTTTATTTTTACCATACAGCTAAAAATACATCAGAGCATCCATAAATCCTGCACTTTAAAGTTCTATTCCTGTCTTTTCAGAGTAGACCATATATTCTGACGAGGCCTGTCACAATTATTAAATAATAGCCTGATTGCAGTTATATAAACAGACAGCAAAATTAATAAAACTGGACTGAGCAAATATAGTTTTATTTATTCAACATGCACTAAATACACGGACGCAGAAGAAAACAGGAAATGTAATTTTAAGCCATCATCAATCTAACTTGTGACTTAGGATAGTAGCAGTAAGCCATTATTGTTTATATGAGCTCCAGCTGTTTCCACCCTCATCTGCAGCTTGGAAGCAAGATCAGAAGCTAATTGGCTCATATGGAAATTCTTCATCAGCTGAAATGTAATGACTGTGACAGGCCTAGTTCTGACTTCCCTTCTTCCCCTTTCAGGCCTCATATGCCAAACTCAGTGCCTCAGTAACAAGAAGCGGGCAAGCAGAATAACGAGCCACCATTCCCGACATCTCTCTTATGTTGTCTGGTGCTTTTCGTGTTGTAGCATGTGTGCGGTGTGTCACACACCCGCCAGACCTTCTTAATGTGTGTGTTGGATGGTAAAATTTCACCTCCATCAAAATCTTTTACAACTGCCAAAGAACCACTGCCAATCTTAGCTTTAAACGAATGATAGAGAATATATAAATATGTTTTATATAGCTTTTATATTGTATTTTTATAATGCAATTTTTTTTGTGTGTGACTCAGTGTGTGTGTGTGTCTGTGTGTGACTCTGTGTGTGTGTGTGTGTGTGAGACTGTCTGTGTGTGTGTGTGTATGTGCATGTGTTTGTGAGACTGTGTGTGTGTGTATGTGCATGTGTATGTGTGTGTGTACATGCATGTGTGTGTGAGACTGTGTGTGTGTGTGTGTGCGCATGTGTGTGTGAGACTGTGTGTGTGTTTGTGCATGTGTGTGCGAGACTGTGTGTGTGTTCGTGCATGTGCGTGCAAGACTGTGTGTGTGTGTGTGTGTGTGTGTGTACGTGCATGTCTGTGTGAGACTCTGTGTGTGTGTGTGTGTGTGTTCGTGCATGTGTGTGTGTGTGCATGTGTGTGTGTGTGTTCGTGCATGTGTGTGTGAGACTCTGTGTGTGTGTTCGTGCATGTGTTTGTGTGCGTGTGTGTGTGTACGTGCGTGTGTGTGTGTGTGTGTGTACGTGCGTGTGTGTGTGTGTGTGCGTGCATGTGTGTGTGAGACTCTGTGTGTGTGTGTGTGTGTGTGTGTGTGTGTTCGTGCATGTGCGTGTGTGTGCATGTGTGTGTGTGTGTTCGTGCATGTGTGTGTGAGACTCTGTGTGTGTTCGTGCATGTGTTTGTGTGCGTGTGTGTGTTCGTGCATGTGTTTGTGTGCGTGTGTGTGTGTACGTGCGTGTGTGTGTGTGTGTACGTGCGTGTGTGTGTGTGCGCGTGCGTATGTGCATGTGCATAAAGGCTTCAGCGGGATCTGAATTTCACACTATTGATCCCTTACTGGGCAGATCAGTGTTTGGGCATTTTTGTGGATGAATGATTGACAGGATGGACAGTTATTACTGGCTGAAACAGCTTAAATATTGTGTAAATAATGTGTTTATGTTGCTCAGATTGCTTTTGGATACGGTCCATATGCCACAAAGTCTTAGCAGCATTCAGCTCCAGCCATGCTGACCAAGTCCCACCCTGGCTTTAGGTGTAAGAAGCCCCCAGTTTGTTCATATGTTAGCCAACTACCTATCTGGCTGATGCATCCATAAGTCCAAAATTAATGCCAGGTAAAGTGGTTCAGGTTAGACTTGGTTTGGTGGGCTGCAGTTGGATGTCGCTCACAGGGTCTGTATTATAACCCGACTGATATGATCACTGCAGAAATGTTAAGAGGTATGAGTGGAGCTATCTTACACTGATATAGAATTACCAAAACAGGCACCGACAGTGTATTAGTGAAAGATATGATAGTCACTTCTCATATTTCCGAATTTTAAAATAAACAACAGATACTCTAGATGCTTGAAAAGGGGATATTGTGATATTGTAGCATGGAGGACGAGATTCACAGAACTCTCTGTGGGGTTTGTTATGTTGTATGTTTATTAGATTCTATGATAAAGATAATTTGTATATCCTCGTGCTTAATGTTACTCCTCAACACATTCTTCATGCCTCTCCAAATCATTTGACCATGAAGGGTTTCGTGTGTGTATATATGTGCCAGAGTCCCGGACTGATTTCCTCTTATCCCAGGTGGTTGTTCTTTATAGTGCACAACACACCACTAAACATCGGTGCTCTATTTTGGCAGGATTAATATTGGTACCAGTAAATTAATGTGCTATATCGGTCGGGCCCTAGTCTGTTTCTCTCTTTCTTATTTCTTTTTGCATATATGGGTATGATTGTATCTTTGTGTGCAATGTCTTCAGTAAACATGTGGACTGCTGTAAAGAAAATATATAAATTTATAAAAAAAAATATTTTGTACAATAAAAAAATGCTCTCATGCTATCGTTATTACACTCGTCTTTTTATATACTACAATTAATTGCAGCTTGTAGTTTTATATAGTGTGTCACGCAAGTGACTGACAAAGGCAATGACAAAAAAAATGTTATGCATGCAATTTTCTACACTCTGGGAAGCAGGTATTGTTGGAGTCACATTTCTGAGTCTGTCTTTCACCTTCACAGTAAGCTTTTAAGGTAAGGCTGTAGAGGTGAGCTGTATTGACACGAGTGTCACTCCTGTTTAAATGGGTCACCATCATAAAGGTTCTGAAACAGGAACGCACAGAATGTTTGAAAGTGTAGGTTCCTGTTTCTGAAAAAAGAGAGAAAAAAAAACTGGCTGAGTGTGGTTTCCTGTTTTTGCCGATCGCTAGTTTACACTTCCTTTCTTTAAAGTGCAAGCATGTTCAGAACAAAGCCGGCAACAGGTTTAAATGCCAGTCTGGTTTAAATGCCGGTCTGAGTGGCATCATCTATACTGTAATACCTGCATACTCCTTCAGGAGGTGAGGACAGGAGGAAAACGAACCCCTTGGGCACTCATGGTATTTACAGACCCCTTATGGTATATGCAGAGTCCTCATGGTATATGCAGAGCCCTCATGGTATATACAGACCCCTCATGGTATTTACAGACCCCTCATGGTATTTACAGACCCCTCATGGTATTTACAGACCCCTCATGGTATTTACAGACCCCTCATGGTATATGCAGAGTCCTCATGGTATTTACAGACCCCTCATGGTATTTACAGACCCCTCATGGTATATGCAGAGTCCTCATGGTATTTACAGAGCCCTCATGGTATTTACACCGTCCTCAGGGTATTTACAGAGCCCTCATGGTATATACAGAGCCCTCATGGTATTTACAGAGCCCTCATGGTATATACAGAGCCCTCATGTTATATACAGAGCCCTCATGGTATATACAGAGCCCTCTTGTTATATAAAGAGCCCTCATGGTATATACAGAGCCCTCATGGTACATACAGAGCCCTCATGGTATATACAGAGCCCTCATGGTATATACAAAGGCCCTCATGGTATATACAGAGCCCTCATGGTATTTACAGAGCCCTCATGGTATTTACAGAGCCTTCATGGTATTTACAGAGCCCTCATGGTATTTACAGAGCCCTCATGGTATATACAGAGCCCTCATGGTATATACAAAGGCCCTCATGGTATATACAGAGCCATCATGGTATTTACAGAGCCCTCATGGTATTTACAGAGCCCTTATGGTATTTACAGAGCCCTCATGGTATATACAGAGCCTTCATGGTATATACAGAGTCCTCATGGTATATACAGAGCCCTCATGGTATTTACAGACCCCTCATGTTATTTACAGAGCCCTCATGGTATTTACAGAGCCCTCATGGTATATACAGAGCCCTCATGGTATATACAAAGCCCTCATGGTATTTACAGAGTCCTCATGGTATATACAGAGCCATCATGGTATATACAAAGCCCTCATGGTATATACAGAGCCCTCATGGTATATACAAAGCCCTCATGGTATATACAAAGCCCTCATGGTATATACAGAGCCCTCATGGTATAGACAGAGCCCTCATGGTATATACAGAGCCCTCATATAAATAGTGACGCAGGGCACTATTTCAACATGATAATGACCCCAAACACGCCTCCAAGATGACCACTGCCTTGCTAAATAAACTGAGGGCAAAGGTGCTGGACTGGGCAAACACTTCTCCAGACCTAAACCCAATTGAGCATCTGTGGGGTATCCTCAAAAGGAAGGTGGAGGAGCGCAAGGTCTCTCAGATCCACCAGCTCTTTGATGTCATCTTGGGGGAGTGGAAGACGATGCCAGTGGCAACCTGTGCCCAAGTGAGCTAAGGCACTTAATTATGGTGGCCACACAACATTTTGACACTTTGGGCACTATTTGGTCATTTTTACTTAGGTGTGTACTCACTTTGGTTGCCAGCGGTTTAGACATTAATGGCTGTGTGTTGAGTTTTTTTTGAGAGCACAGCAAATTTACATGGTTACACAAGCTGTACACTGACTACTTTACACTGTATCAAAGAGTCATATCTTCAGTGTTATTGCAATACATATATATATATATACATATATACATATATATATATATATATATATATATATATATATATATATATATATATATATAGCATTTATAAATTCAAAAGCAAATATGAGGCACCCAAAACAATAACGTACTTGAAATGTGCTGTTATCATTCTAGTACATTGAAATATACTCAGATTATTCCAGGAACAGCAATGCATTCTTGAAATAGCAAATATTACAAAAATGGCTACATGCTTATTACTCCATACAAGCCTCTTTAGCCATGTGACACTTACTGAAGACATTCCAGTATGATGGAAACTCAATACTATCAGCTCTGCTAGCAACACGCTTCACCATGAAAGGTGTCTATTTCATCCTTTTCATCTACTCTCTCCTTTAATACTATGATTTCTCAGTGTGCTTTGGATATGTACCCCATAAAGAGGGAAGGGAGCTTCCTATATAGAGTGACAGATACCACAGTAGCACACAGCAAGCTCCATATGCTCATACTGACCAACGTAGACATGTATACGGCCCTGGGGGCAGACTTTCACAAGTCAAATGGAACAGTCACTACATTTATCACTAGTGAGACATTACATATGATAAGGCTGAAATTTTAAACACCTAAAAAGCCCCCACCCCCTCACACATATTCTCTTACCGACAGTGGTGGGTTTCCTTCGTCCTCCACCGTGACAGTGAGCGTGTACTGTTGCTGTCTCTCTCTGTCGGGCGGTGAAGGTCTGGTCACTATCTCTCCAGTCATTCGGTCCATGCGAAAGGTGAGGTCCTGGTTGCCGTTGGTGATGTAGTAGGACAGCATGCCGTTAGGCCCGATGTCTCGGTCAGTAGCGACCACTCGCAGGACTGATGTACCACCACCTACATTCTACACACACACACACACAGCAGAGTATGTCTCAATGACCTTGTTAATGAACCTTACAGATATTGGCCTTCAAAAGTTTGGAGATATTTTTGTTTTTTTTGTCTTCAGGCAAAAATGCTTTTATAAAACATAAGAAACAGTCTGATGAACATACAGTATACAGTCTCCACAGTGTTCCCAGTGTTTGATATTGAAAGGTGAATATGAGATCAGAATGGCTAATATTTACATGTAGCTGTATTCATCAAAGAGCTGTCTATATGAGAAACGCAATCCAATCCGTGTCATTGTGGCAGTCTGGAATCTCATGAAAACTAGAGAAACCACTGGTGTACTAACAGCTGGACACCACCACAGTTCAGCCAGGGAACACAGCGGTTGATGCCAGGAACACTGTGAGAGCTGTGAAGACAAACACCGCCGTCAACGACCTCCACATGGCAGGGACGATGGTATCTCAGTCCTCTGAAGGCCAGAAGGCCAGACTGGAATTAGCAATGGAATACAGAGATGAGCCGCCAAACATCTGGTTACAGGGCTAACGAGACCAAAGGAGAAAGGAGACAGGATCTGTGGAGAGAGAACTGATCCAAAACATAGAAGATCATCCATCAAGCATGGTGGAGATCATGCCATGCCTGAGCTGCATGGCTGCTCTGGGAGCAGACTCACTAACCTTTATTACCATATAACTTATTAGTGTTACAGCTTTAAATTTTATTACTGCTACAGTGATATTAGTATCACATATGTATAATAGTAATAAAGTTATCAATTATTATTATTGTTATTGTTATTATTGTTATTGTTATTGTTATTATAATCATTATTAGTGTTATTATTATTATTATTAGTGTCGTTGTTGTTGTTATTATTATTTGTGTTATTATTATTATTATTATTATTAGTGTTGTTATTATTGTTATTATTATTATTATTATTAGTGTCGTTGTTGTTGTTATTATTATTTGTGTTATTATTATTATTATTATTAGTGTTGTTGCTGTTATTATTTGTGTTATTATTATTATTGTTGTTGTTGTTGCTGTTATTATTATTATTATTATTTGTGTTGTTATTATTATTATTATTATTATTATTATTATTATTATTGTTGTTATTATTATTATTGGTGTTATTATTATTATTTTTGTTATTATTATTGTTGGTGTTATTATTATTATTGTTGTTGTTGTTGTTGTTATTATTATTTTTGTTATTATTATTGTTGGTGTTATTATTATTATTATTGTTGGTGTTGTTGTTATTATTGGTGTTATTATTGTTTGCTGAAACACTCTGTCTGCCAATATACAGTACAGAGAAATGCAGCCTACCTAATCGGGAGAAACTTCATGATTCAGCAATATGATGACCCCAAACACACCGCTACTGAGGAGGAGACAGAAGGGAGAACCCCTTCAAAGCAAACAACACCTGAAGGAAGTTCAGTTTCAGTAGGTCGCTGGCTTGCGGTATGCAAGGCTGTAATACGCTCCCAAATATTATGTGCCATTTCCACCTTTTCATTCTACAGTTCACCAACTTTTTGGGTGATCTGCCATCAAACGTGCCAAGGATAATTTGATATATCTAGATTTAATTAAATAGGAGATCTTACCCTACCTCTTGTCCTACACAGTCTATCCCAGCAATCACTGGGCAGAGGGCAAGATGAATAAGACATCAAGGACACGGTTGTTATCTGTTTTATCTTTATAGACCCAAACGCTGTAACGGTCACTTTAAGCGCATGCGTGCTGTACAGTGTGAGAGAGAGGAGAAACATGAACAGATATGTACGAGGGGTGGTGGCTCCTGGTTGTAGCCTGTATGTTCTGCCACATGTGGGTGCTCCCCTGCCCAATAAATGGTCTCCAGCACACCTGGTCTCCCGCATGGGTTTCTCTACGGAGGTCAGGGCAAGTAGCTAACCACCTGTTGCATCCCTCTCCTCGGGAGCCTTCAGCCAACCACCCAAACTCATTACTGTCTTCAGTGTACAGTAAACTTGACGGGCCTTACTTTCGGAGGGGACTGTATATACGGTTACATGATATCGGTTATCTCTGTGTAAACATATATTGGGGACATTTCCGCCAACGAACAAAACCATACTTACTAAAGTTAGGACTGGCTTCACATGCAGGGCTGCATATGAACTCTAGCTAGAAAGATATATAGATACTGATGTGTACATATGGGGAAAAAGAACCACAATGAGTTGCTTGTGCTAATGCTTATTCAGCTGTAGATCAGATCACCCACAGCAGGCCTTTATCACCACATCCCTTTATGTAGGAAACAATTCTGCGTCCCACGTAGACGAATAAACTTGCACTTTGAACTAGCTGGTGTACACTAATAGCGCTACGCTGAAGAGTTGCAGTTCAGTTCAGACTAGCTGTCCAGGCTAACACAGCTAGCCAGCTCAGTTTTGAAGCACAGTGCTCTCGCTAGCTAGCTTACAATAGTAGATTATTAGATATTACAGTTTAATAGTACAATATAGTATTTTGCTGACCTGGAGACTCGATCAGATTAAACAGATGTCAAGGTAGGACACCTATGGGCCACTGGGCAATGGGGTTAGTGCACCAGTTTGATGCTGGGCAACTGAAGGGACTCAAGATGGAGCCAGTGTAATTGTCCAAAGTGGACATATATTCACCTGACATACAGCACCAGTCAAAAGTTTAGACACACTCATCTAAATGCATGTTGGTGGTCTTAAAGACTCTACAGGTACACTTAACAGCTCCAACTGATAACCAGTCCATATCCTGATCTCCCCACATCTACTCCTGATGTACACAGTATGATACTCCTCCATATCTCCACCTCTAATATATATTTAGTGGTGTAAAAACTTTGATCTCTTTTTCTGCACAGTGTAAAAGCTCTAGCTCTCCTTTCAGCTTAGTGAATATTCATGATGGACCGACCAATAGAATCGCCCCAAACCTGCTTAGACATAAACCTTGTTCTATCAGCTCCACTGCAGGTTAAGAAAGCTGGTTCCTCCTCCTGTACAGCTCCATTCTGGAGGTGTTTAAGGTGGACTGTATAATTCCATGAGTGATATTTTATTGTTTGGTGTCTTTACCTTTATTCTAGGGTAAGGCATTCAGATAAACATGAGGAGAACCTTCTATGAGTAGCTGTATCTAAGCTTTTGACTGGTAGTCTAGTTTATAAATGACCCAAAGACACTAATTCAGTTCTCATGGTTCTCTGTTGGGTTTATTTTGTACTGCTTACAGTCCATAGAGAGGGCCCTTTCCCCTTTCCCCCCCAAGAGGGGTTCCTGGATGTGCTGGTGTGGTGTATTTCTGATGGTTATCTATCTTTAGCCAAAATTTGTAGACTTTATTTATTTAGTTCTCATCACAAAATAAACCAATAAGGCTTTCCAGTGGCTTTGACTCTAAATAGGCCAGACGGAGTGAACTGCATTCTGAATGCTTGTACACTCTCAGTCAGGAACTACAAAGACAGCATGAAGCTCCTTTTACACAGTGATAGGAAACATGTGCCTGATGCCAGCGGCTTCCTGATGGCTGCTGTGAACCAAGAAGTGCTAAATGGTTCCGGCTGACGGATGCATTTGTACTGACCTCACTGATGCTGACGTTGTAGCCACGTGGGCTTTGGACTACAGGAGCATTATCGTTCACGTCCACGATGTTTACGGTCAGGGAGTGGTCTGTGAACCGTGGAGGAGAGCCGTTATCCGTGGCGCGCACCTGTACGTACACACACACACACACACACACAACATACGGTCATCAACATGTCTTATATTAATCTACTAATCTACTTTATGTGATTTGAGGCTTTGGTAAACCCTAAAACACCAGTGACTGTACACAGTCCAATAGCAGCTGTTACACTGTGGCCCCATCAGGAGTAATGACAGCCATGTGTATATATGGATGGACCATGTACACTGTCTTGGTAGGCGTCATGTACTGTGGCTGCTGCAGTAGAAAGCTAAAAAGGGATGTGTGACAACAACAGTGTGTTATGTGGTTTGACACACACGTATCGTGTCAAAGACCCAACGTGTTGTTTTTAACACATCCTTGTAGTAAACGATAAACAATCAACAAAGTCCCTTTCAGAGCAGGACATCATTTGCTAGACTGAACAACGCTTGCAACGGTAAGCCAGATTTACAAGTGTCTCACCTCTTTTAGTATGGGGGAGGCTAATTTAGCTTACCAGCTAAGCTTATCTACTTACAACTTCCATGCAAATGAACAAACAGGGGAACATGCGTAAGCAACATATGAGCTGAGCAATATAACCACAGGCGTTTTGCATGGAAGCCTGTTTCCGGCAGGTATGAGGAAAAAGGCGGCTTCCCAAACAGCTCTAAATACTGCGCCTAAATTCACCGCCATCAGAAGTGCATTTATTTATAGGTTACTGTCCAGTGACTGGCGACTGGAGACCTGGAGGCCAAGAAATGTAATATTGTGACCAATGCTGACCAGTGTGACCAATGGCTATATTTGTGTTGCACATATTGTGGGCCCTGGTTCCTGTCTCAACCACTGTAAAGATGTCATACGGTTATCTAGAACCAAGCATTTAACATAAATCACTCACATCCCAATTATCTAGAACTGTTTTCAAGTGCTGTAGGGCGAGAGCCATAGCTGCTGTTTGGTCTTGCGCTCACACGTCATGATGATACATATGTACCTATGTGCTACACGTGTTACTTGAGGCTTCCTCTAGAGGGCAGACCACTCAGTTCGTCCAGCGTTTTCCACCGTGTGCGGACCTAACAGTCTCTGATTTGTTTCCATGTAGACTTAATGCACAAGCATATTCGTCACTGTATTTATAGGTCTCCGTCCTGTGACTGGCGACTGGAGATCTGGAGGCCAAGAGACGTAATACTGTGGCCGATGCTGAACACTGCAAAGTAACAAATATATAGATCACCTGCGAACAAGCTGCAAGTTTGGGACAGTTGCAATCCCTATACAGCACTAGCTGCAGTATTTCAGCCTCTCAGCGCTAAAGCTTCGGCCAGGCCTCCATTTTGGCGATGTCTAGCTTTATACAGTACGTCTGGTGGAAAATCCATTCCCTCTTACAGTGCCACAAATCTATTAATATGCAGTGTGACTGGGTCAAATATGTTTGGGAGGTGCGGGAGAGGAAATTCGTTATTGCCAAAGCAAGCATGAGTGCTAATTAGCTAACGTTAGCTAGCTACCCAACATTGATCCCTGGGTCTTCAGTGTCAAAGTCTCTGTAGTCAGTTTTCTAGGGCAGTAGTGACAGGGCAGTAACATCCTGGTTAGGTTAACACATCCATCCTAACACTTTATCCAGCTAGGGTCGCGGTGGCAGATAGGAAAGCAGTGAAGCCGAGTTGGCCCTGCAAAACCACAACTTCCTCCAGCTCGTTCTGGGAGATCTCAAAGCCGTTCCAAGGCCAGCTTGGAGATATAGTTCCTCCAGTGGGTCCTGGGACAACCTCTGGATCTCATCCCAGTTGGCTGTGCCTTGTAAGCCTTCAACTGGAAGCGCAGAGGGGGCATTAGAATCAGATGCCCGAACCATCTGTAACCACCTTCTAACTCTAATCAAAACCTTGTACTAGAAGCAACAAGTCAGGCTTCTCTCCTCGTCATCTGAACAGCAACCATCTGGCACGGTGGCAGGCCGCAGAAGAAGGCATTGTTTGGTCCTCCAGGTGGGTGGTACATGGGACGTGACATCACTTGAACAAAACTGTGAACTAGTGTAGCCGTGTGGTTTGGCACACTGCCAGAACTGTGACTCCTTAGCTTGAAGTAATTAGGTTGACTTAGTTTCAGAAGTACATGGTGCAGTGTAAGGCAAACAACGCCCCGGCAGAAACGGATATTTATTGTTAGGATAGTGTTCAGGTTCAGCACCTTAATGAAATGATTAACGCCAAGAACACATGTGTAGCTTTAGTGGTCATTTTGTCATTTCCTGCAGTAAATAAACATGGCTATATTTGTGTTGCCCATAATGTGGCCCCTGGTTTCTGTCTCAACCACTGTAAAGATGTCATACGGTTATCTAGAACCAAGCATTTAACATGAATCACTCACATCCCAAATACTAAATGATCTAGAACTGTTTTCGAGTGCTGTAAGGCGAGAGCCATAGCTGCTGTTTGGTCATGCGTTCACACGTCATGATGATACATATGTACCTATGTGCTACACGTGTTACTTGAGGCTTCCTCTAGAGGGCAGACCACTCAGTTCGCTCAGCGTTTTCCACCGTGTGCGGACGTAACAGTCTCTGATTTGTTTCCATGTAGACTTAATGCACAAGCATATTCGTCAGTGTGCAGCGGCAAGCGCACATTTTTGTGGTCATAAAGCCAAGCGCTTTTGTGTGTACTGCACCTTGCATATGCATAGCTCTCATTTCTGAGGATGTGCGCAACCAATGCACCAATTTGAGTCAAAGAGTCATTGTGGCCCTTTAGTGAATGGAAAAATGGTTTTGTAATGAGGCCTCGTGTGTGTTAATCTGGCCCTGTGTCTTAAATAGTTTTAGATTTTTTTAGGCAGGTAAATGAGATACCGACAGTTGGTCTGTTTCTGCTGTAGAGTCACTGTGACAGTCGCCTGCCCTGGCAACCTGGTGTAGTTGATCATTCTGTATGTCAGTCAAACGGCCCTTTCCTGTCACAACAAGCTCTATTGGCCCATATGAGCAATGCCACCTAGCAGACTCTCTGGAGACAGTACTTCTGACTTGTAGTGTGGTTTCTTCTATAGATGAGAACCAATCACCTTGAGCAAGTAGCGGTCTATGGCTTCTCTGTCGAGGGGGGCGTTTACAAAAATTTCCCCATACGTGTTGTTAATGGTTCGGATCTCGAACACGTCCTGCATGTTACCTGCCGCCAATGTAAAGTTCACCTGGACGGAGAATAAGAACAAAGAGGGCTGTTAAAAGGAAGAGACAGTGTTCAGGGATGGTAAATAATCACGAGTGATGATGAACAATTCAATATAACACTGGTGATGGAACACAACTATACAGCTCTGGAAATAAATAAGAGAGCACTCCAGGTCCTCCTTAAATCAGCATCTCCACATGTACAGCAGGTTCTTAGTGAGGAACAGAAGGTTGGGTTCTAGCCTTACTGGCAGATACAGTGAGCGTCTGGTTCATAAGAACAAGGTCAAGCAGCAAACACACAGGACAACACAGCTACAGACTGGCAGAGGGACAACCCTCTCAAATGACCGTGATGGGCGCCACCTCATTCCAATGTCCCTTACCCACCGTAAGATGACCTCAAGTGACCTACAGAGAGACCGGCGAGCGGTGGCTGGGGTGAAACGCACAGCGAGCATGGTTCTAAAAACAGGCGTCTGGAGGTCATTAGTGATTTTCTAAATAAACAGATCTAATACAATATCTGATCTGGAATTTGGGAGACATGGTTCCAGTAGTGTAGAGAATCAAACAGAACTGAGGAATTCTGGTCCAACACAAACCCAGAACCTGTACACCTAGAGACACTGATCGTTTAGTGGTGGTCTCTTAAATTTTTCCAGAGCTTTGTGTGTGGAATATATGTAAGTAATATCTTCGTTTCATGTTTGAGGTTAGTCAATTAAGTTCACGCATCAGATGGTGAGATGGACTCACCAGTCCGTTGTTTCCAGCATCTCTGTCTCGGCCCAGCACCATGGCCACCCTCCGGCCCATGGGCGTGTCCTCTGGAACATTCACCGACAAGTCCGACGTGAGGTCAAACTCAGGGCTGTTGTCATTCTCATCAAGGATGGTTATGGACACCTGTCACAAGGTCAGGAGTGAAGAGCACAAAGTAGGTCACACTCAACAGAAGTGAATTTATTAATTTCCGTATGGAACATCTGGATAGATGTCAATTTCAATCAATATCAATAATGAATCTCTTACCTTCTACAAATGGTCAAAATATTGGGAAAAAAGAGAAAGAATTCGGGTCAGATATGGGCTTATGGGTACACTTATTTCAACCTTAAACAGATTTAGTCAGTTTAGTCACTGTGAGTTTACCACGGTGGAGCCTCGTTTAGGCCCTCCATCATCAGCTACTACAGTGAGGGTGTAGGAGTCGCCCTTCTCTCGATCTATCAGACCGGTTACAGTGATCCGACCCTGTGGAATACACACATGCAAGCGGAACACATGCACACACAAAGACTGGAATGAGGGTACAGGTACAACACAGAAGGCTGGAAATAAGAATAGCATATAGAATCGACCTCTAGGGACCGGAAGTGTCCTGAAATGGGCAGCTCAGTGCTGTTATATGATACACTGGTCTAAAATGAAACCCTCACTTTTCTTTCAGCACAAAATTATTGTTTTTACATTTATGACCATTATTGACCACAGAATACAAACATACATAACAATATGTAAACAACATATAAACAAATAGCTATCAGTGGGCAAGTGGCTTACTGTAGCTCCATATCTACTGATCAGAAAATACAGGGGCTCTGTAGATGTGGCATAGATTAGGCCTAGATCATGAGCAACACAATATCAAATGACCAGAAAGCCCAGCTTCTCTAGTGTTTGTGGAATTTGAAATCAGTTGACATATTACATAGTTATTTGTGTTGAAAGACAACATGGTATGTGTGCCCACACTTCTACTAAATAATTCCAGCTACAAACTAGCTACTAAATAATTCCTAGTAGTTCTAACTCTTTAATGTCCGCACCAGTAAAAAGTTTTCCTGACTCTGTTTTTTGTAGACCATTACATATTTCCATTTATCAAAAACTCTGAAAATACAATATGCCAATAATATAAACCTCGAAAATCACCAGTGATGAATACTTCAGCGGTATTCATACTTATTGTTTGTTTCCTCTATGGATGAGAACAGTAAAGGTTTATCTATTGAAAGACTTAGTGACCCCGACTGTATACTTTAGCCTAACATACCTCTGCCGATTTGTAGAGATAGACCAATCAGGTTAAGTTCAACACCTTTTCAGTAAGATATGGTGACTCAAAATGTGCTCTACCAAACGGTTGAGCACAATGTTAAAAGGGTTAGGAGATCTTAATCATCAAACAAGAAGCATGTCGCATTATTAGTTATCATTTTTGCATCCTATTTCAATTTTAGCAGCCGATTCAGGTGACAGACGCATACTCTGGTAAACAATTAGCCTACAGGAAGTTATGAACCTCAGGAACCTGAAACCTAACACTGACATGTCCAGATGTTTTCATGTGTGCCATGTTAGCATTACGTGTAAATGTCATGACAAATGGCATAATATTTAATATCATGATGGCTTCTGTATGCTAGTTTTGGTAAGCGTTAGCCATTATGACATCAAACATTATGGCATCTGTCATGACAGTCATTGGTAATGACAACGGTACTTTGTTATATTACTGGACATAAGCTGTCATGGCCACTCGTGACCTCATATCACATCTGCCATGGCATGTTTATGGCATGGTTATGCTAATGTTATGTAGCAGGGTTTAAGTATGGTCTTATTCTGACGTTTGCTAGGCCCTTCACTGGAGGACAGCCCTACATCTCATTGGTTATATTTAGACCCACTTCATGAATAATTATTATTATTGTGCTTTAAGGACACATTGGAACAAGGAAGACACACCCCCCTGCATACTGCCTGCTCCTGAGTTATAGCAAGAGCATAGCGTTCATAGTCTTGAAGTTCTCACCGTGACACTGTCGATCTTGAAGAGGGCGAGTGCGGCGGGTGAGGTGTCTGGGTCAAAGCGGTAGGTCAGCTGGTTCAGGTTATCCGCTGACTGAGCCCGCACCTGTATCACCTCCGTCCCTGTGGCAATGTTCTCCCTGAGTGAGGTTTCGTAACCAGCCATTAGAAAGGCCACAGCCTCGTCCAGCTCGTTCAGCAGAGTGACGTACACGGTGCAGAAAGCACGGTTGAAGGGAGGGGCCTGGTCCGTAGCGGAGATGTTCATCAGGTAACTGGTCTTGGTCTCGTAATCCAGGTAGTCCACTGTGGTCACCAGACCTGTGCTGATGTCCACCTCAAACTTACGGTCTGAACCAGCAACCATAGCATATGACACAGCACCTCCATCACCTAGAAAGCGGGAGACAGAGGTCAGCCAGTTAGAAGAACCGGTGGCCTTTTGTAATTACAGCTGATTACAGAACCGCAGCTGGCAGCACATGTTTGACTGTGTCAAGGTTTGCCTGGTCAGGTTTCTGCTCCAGCCAAATCGTCCCATCTCATTTTGTGCACTATGTTTTTTTTGCGGCCCTGCCAAACAGTCGTTGTTCCTGGGCGTATCCTGTCTATAGTGTGTTCCAAAAGCTAGGCCGCAGTCTTGATGACCGGAAACACAAACAAAAACACACTCTGCTTGCACCACAGCTCTTCATATCACCACTGTCCAATAAAAAACGTGTCTCCATTTTTTTGTTGATTTTTACATTTATGCATCATTTGACTACAGCAGCTGCTGTTTACACTGCATGAAAAATTCATGATGAATGGACCAACTGAAACGGCCCAAAACTGCTCAGAAAGACGTCCAGTTCCATTGACTTACATTAGAATTAAATGAGGTTTTCGACCTCTCCTGTAAAGCTGCCATTTTGAAGATACTTGTTTTCCTTCAGACAGAGACGATACACTGCATGATCTGGGCCGATCATTAGAAACAGACTAAGGAATAAAAACCTAAACCAACCGACTCAGAGAGCATTGTGGAAAAGAGGACGTTCTTGCCAGTTCTTATAAAATTTTGGTCCACCTTAAATAACACTGTAGGTGCATTCTGGCACCAATGCACCATTAAGGTAACTGCTGCATCACTTAAGGTGGACCAGAGAAGGTTCGAATGGGAGGCTGACAGATACGAGGCCAAATTCAGACTCATGAAAAGAGGAAGACGGTAACATCCAGTCTGAAAACGGTTACTTTCCAAAGAATTCTGACTGCAGCCTACATCCCATATCCCCTTCCACATCCCCTTCCCCTCGTCCCACGCTGTGTGGAATGAGCTGAATTATGTTTCACTGTAATCTTCAGCTACTCAAACCTGGGTTAACGGCATATATGGATGATTTGCTAACACTAGACTTGAAGGGTGTCTACATTACACATCCGTTACATCTTACCTCAGCTCTTCATAACGTATTCATGAACGTTTGAATCTATCTGCATAAAGTATACATGTTTTACATGATAATAATATGGAGTACTAGGTCACTTTACCAAGAGGATTTAAAAAAAAATAAAAGTCCTCATTTATTATTTTTAAATTCTAATTTATATTAAGTGAAATGTCTATTTTTGATTAGGTAAAATACTGTAAAATGCACGGGTGCTGTGACACTTTTGTTTAGGCTTTCAATTTAATTTTCTTTATTCATTTTTTTTAAATGTTTGTATTTTGCTATTCTTTTTCCTTTCTACTTTCCATAAAAATATCGTGCCTGAGAGTGAATTCAACAGTCTATACACTGCTGAGGAACATGTTCTACTTCAGTCAAATTTAAGTTTAACTGAAGTTTAAGTTTTAAGTTTATTAAGTTATGAATATTGAGGCACACTACAGATTTGAAGAACACAAAGAAAAAACAAAGTGCAAAATAAAAATCATTTTTTATTTAGCCTGTCCAGAAATGAGACATTTCACTATTAATTATATAATTTGTTAAAATAATAAAGAAGGGCTTTTACTTTGAACAATCTCTCAGGAAAATGACATAGTACTCCATATTAATATCATTTACATTTATGGAATTTAGCTGACGCTCTTATCCAGAGAGACTTACAAGGTTAATCATATTACAGGTAGGCCAATGTAGCGTTGTCCAAGGACTCTTATTGGTGTAGCACAGTATAGTCACCCAGACCGGGATTCGAACCCCCATCTCCCTAGCAGGTAGTGGTGTTATCCGCTTAGCTACACCAACCACATACACCAAGCCTTTACATATCATGTAAATCATGTACACTTTACGGATGTAGACTTTGGTAATTATGTTATAAAGTATGTCATGAATGTGTTATGTAGACACCCTTCAAGTAAACAGCTGGCTCTGGGTCTCTCCTGGTTAAGATAAAGTGGAGCTAAAGAGTCGACCCCACCGATTTCAGCAGATGGAGCCGAGAGTCGTGAATTTTCTGGAGTCGACTGTCGGCTCCATCTACTGGAATCGGTGGGGTTGACTCTTCAGCTCCACTTCATCTTAACCAGGAGATAAGAGGGGGTAAGAGCGTGAGGGCCCTAGTCAGCTTTACTTTACAGACATGTTTGTAAACATACCATGCCATCGAGGAAGGGAGGATGCTTGAGGCAGGACTGAGGACTGCAGGAATCACTATCTCTTTAATTACCACACAGACTCATACCAGTCAAACACTAACCAAACGAAACCCAAAGCCGGCCACATCTCAGCGGCGTCTAAGCTGGGCCTTCAGTCCCTTATCTCTCCCATGCAATTATTCAGAAGTCACTCCTGTAGCTGCTGCTAGTCCCTCTCCCCTCTCTATCTTTCCTCTCTGCTCTTTCTGAAGATGCTCATGCTGCCGATGCCTAACCAGGAGCGAGTTTGCTGGGCCACCTCCATTACTGACCCTGCACCTGTGCCAACATTCGGCATATAATGGTATCGAACCCATAGATCCCTAGGTCTGTACCTTATAGGCAGCTAGCATGGATCTATTCAAATGTGTACAAATATACTTACATATCTAGTATACATACATTAAATATGCTGAGGTAATATGTATATGTAATTATTACACTCATATATCGTCGCTGTCCAATGAAAAACATGTATCTCCACTTTTGTCCATATTTACTTTTATGCATCGTTTGAACACACCAGCTGCTGTTTACACTGAGCAAGAATCTCATGATAAATGGACCAACAGAAATGGCCCAAAACTGTTTGGAAAGACGTCTGGTTCCATTGACTTCCATTCAAATTCAATATGGTTTTTGGGCTCTCCTGTAAAGTTGCCATTTTGGAGATACTTGTTTTTCTTTGGACAGCGACGATATACATGTACTTGTATCTAGAACACAACATGACCATGTACTAGCTGTTATTGCAGTACCTGTGCAGTACATTCAAATACTCATAATTGGTACCTGGGTTCTGTATGTGATTTGCTCATGTGATTTGCAAGCTGACCTCTCTGATGATGTCGCCTCGGTGGTCCGTGCAGAATGTTACACAAGCTTAGAGGCTTTATAGGAAGGACCTACAGAGAGCCCACCTTTCCTGACCACAGCTTTCCTGACCCCCCACCCTCCGCCTCTAGTAGTTTCTGCCTGCCATATGAGCCCAGCTGTTGAGATGGACTCGAGTAAAAACAACTCACATCTACTTCCTGTTTTCTGTTTGTCTGCATCCACTGCTAGCAGCAGACACCTTCAACATCACTAACTCTATTATTCACACAGCACTGATCAGATATCATCTTCAGCCCTGCGCTGCTATAGAGCTGTACTAATGGTCACTGACTGTTGCAGACTGGGATAATCATTAGTGCAATGTTGGCATCGTTAGGTGTTAATTATTAATTATTGATCCAGACATTTTTATGTTTTTTATTGAAGTTATTAGTAATTTACAGCAGAGACGTTGTGAACAATGGTAGCTTTTCAGAGCAGATAAAGTATGCAAAGGTTGGGTCACATCCTCTACAGGGAACATAGTTTGCATATTGTACTGCACAGCTAGCTCCTGTTTATTTGCTGAATTTGACATTTTGGAAAAAAACAAAAATAAAATGTGGACAAAAATTGCACCTTTTATATTTGATGCTATATCTATTATCATTTATATGCTATATTGTTTATATAATTTATTATTTATGTTACTCACATTATATGTTATATTTTGTTATATAGCGTGCTGTATTTTATGCTATGTTTATTTTTCATTTTTTATTTATTAGTTAATACATTTCATATTATTTTCTATTATATATTATGTCACATTGATTAATTAATTATTACACATTATATTTTAGGTTATATTTGGTTATCTTATATTTCATGTTATATTTATTTTGTATTATTTATTTATTATTAATTATTTATTTTTCAGTATATTCTATGTTATATTTGGCTAAGGTATATTTTAGAGTATATTTATTTGTATTATTTATTTATTTTTTATAATATTTTATGTTACATTTAGTTGTAATATATTTAATTATATGTATTTTATGTATTTATTATTGTTATTTATTATTTTATATATTTTTTGTTATATATTTTGTCATGCTTTATTTTATTTATTTTTTCCCAATATGTTTAACAGAGCAAAACATTATAAACTCTGCCCTCACAAAAACAAAATGCTGAAAAACAGCCGATTTAAGAGTGTTCACCGTAAAGCATGTGTGTTTTTCACTTAGAAAATCAAGACAACTGAATTAGCTTGACTCGACTGCTTACATCATTTCAACCTGAATAAGAAATATCACATTAACACAGTTTACTTTTCACAACAACCTGATGTCTTGATGTTATGTTTTTCGTTCAAGCAAGTTCATCCCTTGAGTGCGTTCCTTGATTCCGTGCCAAGTAAGACCTTGAAGTGAGTTCATGTACATATATTTGGTGTATCACAGGAAGCGAGAGAGGGAAGTCTTTACAGACTGCCTTAGGACTTGCACGTCACCATCAGCAAATATGGAAAATTACCAGAGATGCAAGAGCATCAGATCCTTTAACATCTTTAAAAGGCAACAAAGAGAGAACGAAGCCAAACAGCAGTCACTATAATGACTGCCCTATTGTGTGGCTCTCTAAGTGACCTTTGGACGGCTCATGTGACCTAATGAGAGGATGCAAAACCGTGTTTGGAGTCAATTTAGCAAGTGCGTAGAAATACGGAAACATTAACAGACCACTAAAACTGCACTACCCGTGTGACTAGGTACTGATCTCTACAGTTTTGCATAGCCACATACTGTATTATGCAAAAGTCGACATGTATAGTTGTAAAGCCTAAGGGGGTTTCATAAATAGAGGTGTCAAAACGAGGTCTGTCCTCTGCGCTGACAGCCCGGAAGAAACACCTTCTAAATGGATCCTTCTTTAAAGACCCGTATTTATAATTAAGGTGTGCAAGTATTAGGAACTGATTTGCAGAACCGCAATGCTAAGGTTCTATATCAGTCAGAGACCTTTTCTAGATCTCTAGTCTCTTCCAGAGGTGTAGAAAGACAATGCCATCACTACCATCTCACAATGAATTTGTCAGATGGCTACTGATATGCTTACTAATACTAAACCCAGCCCTGGTTTGGAATAACTTCGGCCTGGGACGTCCAAGATGCCTCATGACTGCGTTTGCCGCGTGTGTAAATAAGCGAGCACACCAGTCAGTTGTAGCAGAATGCTAAACGATCGCCATGGGCAAAAGTTAAGATTTGACTGATGTCCCAAGGATGTGATAATAGGGTCGCAGCATCTCAGATACCGCTAACTTCATGGGATGTTCTAGAGTCGCCATAGTAGAGGTGTACCGGGAATGGACTTCTCGCTCATAACGACTTAACAGTGGTGCCCCATGGGCCATTGATGCTAGAGGGGAGCACCAACTCCTACGAGCAGTACTGATGGTTGGTGTAGCTCAGCGGGTACCACCACTACCACCCAGAGTGCCATCTCTACACGTGGGAGACTGGGGTTCAAATCCCGGTCTAGGTGACTATGCTGTGCTACATTAATAAGAGTCCTTGGGCAAGACTCCTAACACTACATTGGCCCACCTGTAATATGATTAACCTTGTAAGTCGCTCTGGATAAAAGCGTCAGCTAAATTCCATAAATGTAAATGTACTGAGCAATTAATGTGCCACAGGAGACCAGTTATGTTATATTTCATGTTATATTTATTTTGTATTATTTATTTATTATTAATTATTTATATGTATGTTATATTTGGTTATGGTATATTTTAGATTATATTTATTTGGTATTTTTTATTTAATTTTTATAATATTTTATGTCATATTTGGTTGTGTTATATTTAATTATATGCATTTTATGTATTTATTATTGTTATTTATTATTTTGTATATTTTGTGTTATATATTTTGTCATGCTTTATTTTATTTATTTTTTCCCAATATGTTTAACTGAGCCAAACATTATAAACTCTACCCTCACATAAACAAAACACTGAAAAACGACCGATTTAAGAGTGTTCACCGTAAAGCATGTGCGTTTTTCACTTAGGAAATCAAGCTACTGAGCAATTAATGTGCCACAAGAGACCAGTTATCTTCTATAATGAGAACCAGAGCACAGAGGAAAGTGTCCGGGATCACCATTCTGTGAACACTGTTGGGCCTGGCCCTGCAATGCAGATGCATGGTTAGGGCACCAGTTCTAACAAAGGTTTATCGTCAATGTCACTCCTGTTTAGTGCACTCTTCCATCTATAAATAGCTGAACAGACTTCAGGATAATTCTGCACCTGTGTCTGGGTCAGCAGCCCGCACCACGATAACAGAGGTTCCGATTCCCGCAGTCTCTCTGAGCCCCAGCCTGTTGTACTGCTGCTGAGTGAAAACAGGTCGCTCATCGTTCACGTCTTCCACATACACTATGACCTGCAGAGAGAGACAGACAGAAAGAGGAAGAGCGAGACAAATAAGGATCTTCTCAGAATCCGAGCAGCAGAGTCAAAGATGAATCTCATGGGTGAGGAGATTCAGCCTATGCCAAACAAGAGACTACAGACATAGGTCATGCTTAAATATGCAAATGTGCAAATCTATATCTTCCCTCATCCATCCGTATTCATTACGCTAAACCGTATACAAGCTTCATCACTATTAACGACTTGTGTAGCTAATCACTTTCACTTTGGTCTGCCCCATTCAACTGGGGGCACTCAGCTGTAGAACAGTAGACCATGCAAACTTACAGAGTCAAGAAACACATAGCATAGAAACATGGCCACGCCCATTCTCTGTTACTCATCACAAAGTTCCAAACTACCACCAGGAAGCAACTTTAGCACAAGAACTATGCCGTGGGAACCTTATGAAGTTGGCTTCAATGGCTAGGCACACCACCGCAGTGTCAGCTGCTGTGGTGTAAAGCATGCCGCCACTGGACTGTGAAGCTCAAGTCATGCTTCACTACCGGGCAGATGAATCTGGGTTTGGCGGATGACAGAAGAACTACTTACTGCATCGCCCTGAACCAACAGTGACGCTTGGTGGCAAAGTTTTCCACCATGTTATTTCCACCGCTGCTCGCTGATAGGTCTATAGGCTCTTCCATACAAACCCTGACAGAGCTCCTCATGCTGCCCTGGTCGCTGTTGTAGGCTTCCACTTCCAGAAGGTGTGAACTACTGGTCTCCCTGTCCAGCGCTCGCTGCCCACGGATGATCAGTCCGGATAGAAGGTCTATAGTGAACTGACCACCACTGTTACCTAAAGAGAGAAACAGAAAGATGTGGACTGTATTATTACGCTGATGGTTGAGATGTATAGAAAGGCTACGTTTGGACTGCCATGATTTTGGTATTTCTATTTTGAATTCCATCGTGTTTACAGATGGGTCTCAGCCTGGAGGCTCCGACACCTCAAATCTGATTGCGAAGAGACTTTTGCGTCTCTCGTCACTTTTGCAATGATAAACAATGACGATGTCCAATCCAGAGTGCTAAGATGCAAGAAGAGCGCCTTTACCCTGTTCTTTTATGGTCAGGACCCTCACAGGACCACCACAGGGCAGCTATTATGTGGGTGGTGGATGATAATTAGCACTGCAGTGACACGGACGTGCTGGTGGTGTGGTAGTGGGTGGTGCTGGTGTGAGTGGATCAGATACAGCAATGCTGTTGGAGTGTTTAAACACTGTGTCCACTCACTGTCCACTTTATTAGACACTCCTACCTTGCTGCTCCACCTTGTAGATGTAGAGTCAGAGATGATAGCTCATCTGATTTAGTCAGGTCACAGAATGGGGGGGGGGGGGGGGGGGCATAACACCAGAATATGTACAGTCCCTTCACGCCCCTCTTCACTCCTTATCAGTCTAGAAGAGACACTGTGATTGTTGCTT